>JAOQIF010000075.1:0-151394 GCA_026260285.1 Colletotrichum sansevieriae | reverse complement strand
TTACTATATATCCTCTATTAAATATAGCTAATAAAACTTTTATAAGATTAGCTTAGCTATCTTATTTACTCCTATATACCCTAATCTAGGCATATTATAATAGTTCTTTAGGATTTTATAGTAGAGGGATCCCTCTTTTAGGATAATAAGTCCTCTTCTAAACTAAAGGATATTATTCTTATTAACTTAGTATCCTTAGTATTCCCTAGTATCTTAGCAAACCTTAGCTATAATATCTCTATAGAAGTAGTCTTTAGCTTATAATCCTCTAACTATCTATTTAATATCTATGCCTAGTTATAATATATAAGCTATTTTATTCTAAATAAGCTCCCTTATTATAGCATATAAGATATACTATTCCGGTATAGTAACCCTAGCTCCCCCTGAGTCCTCTGGCCTATTCCTATTCTCTTATAGAGTAGTTAGCGTAGCACCTGTATATGCTTTCGTATAGGTAATAGCGCTAATATATATACTTATACGTAGTAGCTTATTAGTACTTATCATAGGGTAGTGCTAACTTGAGGGTGAGGATCCCTTAACCTTAGAGCTAGCCCTCTAGTAAGGTTCTTATATGCTTTATTAGATAGCTTGGGTATAAGTTCTTCTAATAGCTATAGTTCCTTTAAGCTTAGTAATATACTAGCGAATATTTACTAAAAGCTAGCTAATAAGCCTAAGTTTCTTTCTAAGGGTAGGAAGTATATTATCTACCTTAGCATCTTCTACTATATAGTTAGAGCGTTATAATAGTTTATCTACTAGATTAGTAACCCCTAACCTATACTAGATTTCAAAAAATACTAATAAGTAGTAAACCTATTGCATAAGTCTTCTATAAATATCCTATATAAGTATAGCGAGCACTCCTTTTAGCGCTACGTGGTCTATAAGTACTATGAATTTCTTAGGGAGTCCTTATAGGTATTATGCTTAGTAATCTAAACTTTTTATTAAAAGCAAGGAGTTCCTATTACCCTATAGCTTAGCGCCTCTCTATATCTAAGAGCTTCTTTAACTAGAAGGCTACTAGGTACTAAACTATACTATGCTTCTATAAGAGTATACTAGATACTACCTAAGTAAATATATTAGACTTAACCCTAGTTTCTAATACTAGGTTATAATATCTTAATATTAGAGCTTTAGTAAATACTCTCTGAAGTATCTTGAATATAGTCTATATCTCCCCTATCTAAGCAAAGGCTTCTAACTTTATGCTATTCTAGCTTCCTTTAAGCGCGCTATTTATAGGGGCTGCGATATAGGAATATCTTATAATAAACTTATAATAAAAGTTATAGAAGCTAAGGAATACTTAGATATCTCTAAAAGACTTTAGTACTAGCTATTTAGTAACTACTTAGACTCTATCTAGGTCTATTCTAATACTATCTTAGGTAATATAGAACCCTAGAAAATCTACTTCTATCTAATAGAAGTTATACTTCTTTAGTTTTATAAATAGCTTAATAGCCCTTAGGTAGCATAAGATAATATAGAGGTCCTTAGTATATTATTCCCTTATATCTAAGTAGATTAGAATATAATCTAGGTATATAATATAGTAGGTATATAAAAGGTTAGTAGGTATTTAGTAAATATATACCTAAAAAGTTGCTAGGGTATTAATAAGCCTAAATAGTATTATAATATACTTAAAGTACTTATATTATATTCTAAATGCTATTTTCTACCTATTTGCTTTATTAATTGCAATTTAGTAGTATGCTTTGCTTAAGTTAATCTTAGAAATAAACTTTACTCTAGTAATTCTATCTAGAAGCTTGCTAATTAATAGTAGAGGGTAATAGTTTTTTATTATGATTTTATTTAATCCTCTATAGTCTATATATAGTTTTAGGCTTCTATCCTTCTTAGGTATAAATAGCACTAGTGCTCCTATGGAGCTAGTTAAGTAGTATATATAGCCTGCTACCTCTATATCTCAAATATACTTAGTAAGTATTTATAACTACTCTACTAATATAAGTTATATAGGTCTATATAGGGGTTCCTTGCTAGGTTTTAGTTTAATATAATATACTACTTCCTTTAGCCTTAGAACTTTCTTTATATTCTCTATATTAAAAATATTAGCTAAGTCTTAAAGTTCCCTAGGAATCTTCTTCTCCTACTTATTATCTAGCGAATATTTGCCTAAGGTCTCTATATCCTTCTTATTAGAGCTTATAGCGCTTATTAGATATATAATATAAGCTTATTAGCTATTCTCTATAATCTCTTAGATAATTACCTCTAGCTTAGCAAGTAAGAGGGGTTTATATAACTAAGTATATATATAGGTATCTATATAGATGCCTTCCTTTCCTATTAAGTTATTAGATAGAAGGATATCTCCTGCTCCTTTAGGGCGAGGGCTTATAATAAAAGCCTAGCAAATCTTCTATAAGTAACCCTAACTATCTATAAGGAAGAATATAAGCTAGTAGACCTTGCCTATAGGCATAAGCCTTCTATAGAAATCTACTAATTTAGGGGCTATAATACTAGTAGCCTCCTTTAGTTAGAGCCTCTTAATAAGATCTTCTTATATAATATCTACTACTATATAGGTATCTATATTAACCTCTAGTTTAATTCCACTAAATACTTAAAGTACTAATACCTATCCTTTAATAGTCTATCCTACTAGAACTAAGGTGATTTCTAGTATAATACCCCTTAGGGTTATATCTATACTTACTCGTTTCCTAAGTCTTTAGTATTAGTTATACTAGGTATTATAATTACGCTTATGCCGCCCTATCTTAGCTTTAGGTTCTAGTTATTACCTATTAGCTGCGCATAGGTTTTAGTATAATTAGGGGAGATATAGCTATACTTCTTATAGTTATAGTATTAGGGTCCCTAGGAGTTAGAGGATATATTACTAGCGCTAGGTATTGCGCGGGTATCTGCTAAGTAGTTGTTCTAGGATAGGGTCTCTAGGTAGCAATCCCTTGAGTCTATTAACCTAGGGGGTTATAAGCTGCTCTTATAAGGGTAGTCTAGAGAGCCTAAGTATAATTACTTTTATAACTTAGAATAGCTAGTAGATATTTATATATATCTCCCTTTTATAATCTCCTATAATCTCTCTATATATAGGGTAATAATATATATATTAGTATAGTTAATACCCTACTTAAAGAGTTTATTCTTTAGGGTCCTAATAAGGCCTTAAAAGAAGGTATACGCCTTTATATTACTTATACTTAGCTTATTAAGTACTTAGTTAATAGACTCCTATTAAGCTTGATATATAATTAGTTTCTTATTATCCTTCTAATAGCATTATCTTAAAGTATTATAATAGTTCTACTCTTAGAGCTTAGGTATAATATGCTACCTTCTTATAAAAATTCTAAAGTCTTCTTATTTAGGGTTAACCTAATTCCCTAACTTATCTCTAAGTATTTGCTAATAATTCCACTATTCTATTTATAAGGTATGCTCTATTATACTTAAAGCCTACTAGATATACTAGCTATTAGAATAGCTAGAGCAGTACTTATAAGCCTCTTTAACTATAATAAGCTAATCTTCTCTTATTATACTAGTAGATTTGCTAGTAAGGCGTGCTATATTATAATTCAGGGGTTTTTTATAAACCTTAGGTAATTGCTTAGTAGGAGCTTAGTTGCTTAATATAGTAGTAATTAGCTTATACTAGTTAGCTATTATAGTTATAATCTATTATATTAATACTTAGCTAGTTGCTTTATCTAGCCCTCTAGCTTAGGCTAGCCTATTAGCTATAGCTATAGATATCTAGCTTACTAGCCTATCTAGTCTATAGAAAGGGGTCTTATATTCCCTATTTTCCTATATATACTTATTATCTATATAGCAAGTATTTAATATAAGCAGCCTGTTCTCTTCAGGGCCCCTAGCCTTGCTTAAAGCATAGCTTCTTACCTCCCCTTATTAGCTTATATTATCCTCTAATTACTTACTAGGGTTAGCTTCCTTATATAGGTTTATATAGGCTATTTTGCTCTGCTCTTAGTAAATATTAGGTATAGGTTTCTAAGCCTAATTAGTAGGCATTACTTAGGTATATAATATTATTACTATTATTAACCTTCCTAAAGTAGAGTAGAAGCAAAAGAATTATAGAGGTATTAAGGGGCTAAGGGCTATAGTTAGGTTAAACTAATAGTAGAAGCACCTAAAAAGTAGGACTAATATTATTATATAACTTTGCTTACTTCTTCTAAGATCCTTCTTTTCTAGCTTTGAGTAAGTATTTGCTAAGTCTTTGCTATAAGGGTTCTATACCCTAGACCTATAGGCCTCTCTATCCTTTCGGCCTGCGCTAGCCGAGGTGTCTCCAGCCTCTCCAGCCTGGGTATTCAGTCCCTTATAGAGACTCTAATAATACCTAAATCTAGTATAATACCCTAGAAAAATTCCTTGAAATACCTACTATTAAGCATAAATAACTAGTATAGGGTAGAGGCTCTAAGTAGGATAAGCTAAGTAAATAAGAGAGTAAGCTTAGAGTTAATAACTAAGTTAATACTTTTAATTATATAAAAGGTAGCCTAATTTAGTGATAAATTAACTAATTTATTACTATTAATTATAAATATAATATTAATAATAAATATAATAAACTTATAGTGAGAGGAGAGCTAGGATTAATCTTATTAGTAATCCTAAAAGTATTACTTAACCTTGCTATTAGTATTAATATTATTTACTAAGGCTTCCTAATTCTTATTATTACTCTTAAAATTAATAAGGAAGGTATTAAAGTCTTTTTTAGTAATATTTTAAGAGTATTTAGATTTAAACTTATTAAACTCTTAGGTTTATTTATTATTACTATATTTTTAGAATTAGTACCTAGGGTTATAGTAAATCTAGTATCTTCTTAGGTTATGATAGTAGTTAGTATATAATTAATAGTATAGAGGGGGTCTTTATTAATATAGCTAGTTGTATTAAAATCTACTATTATTATTACTATTATAATTTTAATAGAAATTATAATAGTTATTACTTTAGAATTATTAGTTAGTATATCGATATTACACTCCTCTAAATCCTCTAAAGCTATAAATTCTATATTAAGGCTTTAAGTTATATAAGATACAGTATTAATATTAGAGTAGAGGGATTATAAAGGTTTTATAAATCAATAGGATACTTATGGAGAATAAGTTTATACTTTTAAACTCCTTAGTAAGCGTTTTAAAACTTATAATAGAGGGGGCTTTTATTAGTATTAAATTCCTTACTAAGGGCAGTTTTAATAATAGAGAGAGTTTTGAATATGATCTTAAGGTTTTTAATAATAGATTTATTAGGGGTTTTATATATAAGGTTAGGTAATATAATATTATCCTATAGCTCGTTATTAGTAATATAGAATTCCTTAGTTTTAAAGTATTCCCTTATTTATATAACTACCTTAGTATATAATAATAAGGGATATTTAATAGTAATATATTAGAAATAATAATCTTAGGTATCTCCTTTTAATATAAAGAAAAACGCTTTAATATATTATTATAGGGATATACTAACTTTAGTATAATAATCCTTAAAATAAAGAGTTTTAGATCTAATATATCTATTTTATTACTACTATACCTAAGGTTATTATTACTATAAAACTTAGTAAGACTCTTAAGTTAGTATAATAAAGAGATCTTATCTAGTAGAAATCAGGCTTATTAGTTCTATTCTATAGGTCTTATAAAGTTAAGACCTCGGGTATTATTCCTAGTATTTTAAAATAGAAAGACTTAAGTAGTCTCTATTAAAAGGGGATAAGGGGGTTAATATATAGGGGATATAGGAGTAGTAGAGAGCTTTTAGCGTTATATAAGAGTAATAATAATAGGGGAAAAAGGGGTTTTAACTTTTTATATAATCTCTATAAAGAAAGCGGGGTTTTTACTATACCTTTTAATACTTATTAGGTATTATAATTTAACTAAGTTAAAGTTATTATTACTCTATTAGTAGAAGTTAGATTAATAAGTAATATTAGTGATATTTTCCTTAATTTAACTACTATTATAGATAATAAATATACTATTATCAATAAGGACCTTTTAAAAGGCTTTAATAATATAGTTATCTATATAGTTAAAGATCTTAATAATATCCTTTAAGTCTTCCTTAAAGTTAGCTTATAGTTATAAACCTTATACATAATATTTAAGGTACTTATTCATATAATAAGTAATATGGCTAGTAATCTTAGCTTAGTTAGTTTTTTTAAAGTTAAAAGACTTAATCTAATTATATATATTATAATTAATAATAGCTTTAAAATTATTAGGGATTAGAATTACTAATTAATATTAAGATAAGAAGGAAAGGGAAGGGATAGGGGAGGTATTAGTATTATTAGCTATTAAAAAGGAGTAATAAAACTATATTTAAAAGTTATATAAGATAGTTAAGCTTATTTTTATATTTTAAGTAGAGGTATTATCCCTAATTTATAACTTTAAGTAATTAGTCCCTATATTAAGTAACTTATAATTATTAATACTTAATCTTCTTTTTATTAATAACTTAATTTTTTATATAGTTTTTAAATACTTACTTACTTATTTCCTTAAAAAGGGAACCTTTTAAAAGGGATTACTTATTTGTCTAAAGAGGGGATCTAAAGAGGGATTATTATAAGAGCTTCTCTAAAGAAGGGACCTTTTTAATAAAAGAATTACTTAGAGAGAAAGGTTAAAAAGAAGAAAGTTTAAAAAAGAGAAACGTTTAAAAGATTACTTAATAAACTCCTCTAAAAAAGGGACCTTCTTAATAAAGGGATTACTTAGAGGAAAGGGTTTAAAATACTTATTTATTTACTTTATTAGATCTTATTAACTCTAAAGAGGGGATAATTAATTACTTATTATCTAAAATAAATATTCTTAAATAGATTTAAAATAATAGAAGTAATAAATGTAAAAGGAGATAAGAAGGGGAAAATTAAAGAAAAATTAAAATCTTAATAGTATAATTACTAATTATAATTAACTAATCTAGGTAGTCTTTAGTAAAGACTTAATATATACCTTTTTACTCTAAAAGGTAAGCGCTATTAATATAAGCTAAATAAGATAGATCTATTAGACCTTTATTACTAATAGAGTAGCTCCTACTAATAGCTTTTTAATACTTATTATAACTTAGATATAATAGATGTAATATAGGTAGAATAAAGTTAAGAAGTTAAGGTTATAAAGTTACAAAGTTATAAGTAGTAAAGTTATAAGAGGAGGAAGGTAATAGAGGGGTTATTTAAATAAAAAGAGGGGGGGGGGGGGAGGTAGTAGCCTAAAGTTAAAACGTTAACTTTTAGTAATTATAAATAAGCCTGATTTAGTAATTATTATAAGAGTTAAAGCTATAGTTCTTTTAAAACTATCTTATATAAGTAATTAGAGCTTATTATATTTAGACGTTATAAAATTTAAAGCTATAGATAGTCTTATAATGATATAAATATTATATTAATAGTATAATTAAGGCGGGTAGTTAAGATTAAGGTAATTTACTTTAGTAAGTAATAGGGCTTATTATTACTCTCTTATAATAAGTAATTAGAGCTTATTACTATTATCTTAAGTTATTACTATTTAGTAATATAAATAGAGAGTGTAAAGGTATCGAGGGGCTAAGAGCCACGGTCAGGTCAAACTAATAGCAGAAGCACCCAAAAGGTAGGATCGGTATTATTATACTACTTTTACTTACTTCCTCTAAGATCCTTTATTTCTAGCCTTTAGCGAGTATTCACTAGGTCTTCGCTATAAGGGTTCTATACCTTAGACCTATAAGCCTCTCTATCCCTTTAGCCTATATTAGCTAAAGTATCTCCGGTTTCTCTAGTCTAGGTATCTAGTCCCTTATAATTATCCCCCTTCTAATTATAATAATCCCTATTATAAGATCGGGTATTATAAGTCAGCCCTCCGTTATTATCCTTCTTAGCTATCCGGGGTAGGCCCCGGTCCTTCACTTATTGCTGCTATTATCTAGCGTGATATCTATTCGCTAAAAGATAGTAGAGCCCTTAGAGTTATAGATATAATAGCTAGGCCTATAGTCCTATTCCTTATAGTTACTCTCCTTTTAGGCCTTTTTATGCTCTCTATCCGAGCTATTCTAAAGGGATCCTATTATTTCCTTTTAAACGAGGGCATTTATCCTTATAATAACTTCGTTTTTATTCTCCCTCTATTCACCCTTTATTTAATAAGTACTTTCTTATACTATACCCTTATAATAACTTCGTTTTTTATCCTATTATTTCCTTTTAAAAGAGGGCGGTTATCCTAATAGTAGCTTCGTTTTAGTTCTCCCGCTATTCACTATTTATCTAGCGAGCACCTTCTTATACTATGCCTTTATAATAACTTCGTTTTTTATCCTATTATTTCCTTTCAAAAGAGGGTAGTTATCCTAATAGTAGCTTCGGTTTAGTTCTCCTGCTATTCGCTCTTTATCTAGCGAGCACCTTCTTATACTATACCCTTATAATAACTTCGTTTTTTATCCTATTATCCCCCTTCTAAATAGGCGTATTACGAGGCTATTAAATAAGTCGGATAATAACTATTACTACTAATTTACTATATCTATCTCCTAGTAAGTAGTACCTGCTATAGTAAGTAACTACTATTCTTTACTATCCGAAGTTATATCTGCCTTTGTAATAGTTTAGCGAGGTCTCTTTAGCTATCTATAAAATAATAGCTTTTTCCCGCCCTAGGGTTAGTTCTTTTCCCTCCTTATTATACTATATTATTTAATAACTACTTTTATATTATCTAAGCCTTTTATTAAGACTTCATAAACCCTCCCTATCTTTTAATACTTTCTTAAATATTATAAGCACCGAGAGCCTTATTAGCCGACTCCTTGCTAAGTATAGCCCTACTAAGGTCGAACTTAGTAGTAGTAACTATTAGCATAATCAGGCGGGTAGTAGCGAACCCTGCGTTAGTTATATGCTATAGCTCCCTAAGAATACCTAGGTTATCTATACCTATCGCTATAATAGTAATTATACGTGCAAGTTATACTAGGTTCGTAGTATTAAGTACTATAGGGTAAGTTTAGTGATTATTCGGTAGAAGTACGGGCTAACTTTTCCTATTTCTAGATTCCTACTTATCTTATTAGTACTACTTATTTCTATTAGAACTAGGTTAAGCGTTATATCTATGCAATTACTACTAGCTAGTATTAGTAGCGCGAGATCTTCTATATCTTTATAGCTATAGAGCAGGGGTAGGAGCTTCTCCAACGCCTCTATAACTAGTTAGTAAACCCTGCTAGTCTTAAGCCTAGTTTTAAGAACTATAAGAACTAGCTCCTCGCTATAGGTATCGAGGAGAGTATAGCTTCGCATACCTAAGTATATCTATAGGTTTTACTCGAGGTAGGTTTTACCTTATAATTAGTCTCGCCCTTTTATTAATCTAATATATATTTATAAGTAGCTCGCTAGGCTAAGGATAAGGTTTTAGTTAAGGAGATTATAATATAGCTTAATAATACTCTCCCTACTTACTTATATAATAAGACCTATATCTTTAAGTCAGCTACCTTTCTTAATAAGCTTACTAATATCCTAATAATATAGCTTTTAAAGAGTAATACCTATATATCTATACTTCCTTTATAAGAGCCTTTAAAGGTCTAGGGTTCCTATATACTTTATAATACTCACTACTAAGCTCTTATTACTATCTTCGAAGTTATTAGTAGTAGTCCTACGCCTTAACCAAATTCTTAAAAGAAGGTTAGCAACGCCTTAGTAATAGCTTAGTAATACTAGGTTTATAATAGCAAAGAGGATAAGTCCTTAGCTATAGAGGATAGTAACTCTAATAAAGCTATAGAGAGCAATAGCTAGGGTAGTAATAGCAATATTACTAGCAATAGCTCTAAGGAGGAGAGCGAAGATAATAATAATAATAACGAGGGTAATAATAATAATAATAAGTAGTAGTACTAGCAAAACTTCAGCAAGAGTGCAGTAGACTTCTATAGTAATATAAGGTTAGATACCTATAGGGTTTGCATTGCTTTTATAGGGGGGGTCTTCTCTTTAGTATTTTTAGCCGTCTTATAGTTAATTAACTTTTCTTATTAATCTATATTACTTATTATCCTACTTATAATACGACTTATATTACTATTTCTTAAATCTAGCGAGGATTTGCAAAACGTTCGCTAAGTATTCTTCAGGCTCCTAGGTATTATACTCTACTAGCTAGCCTTTCTACTTAACTAAATATAGGGGGCCTATTAGTACTTCCCTCTATAATATAATATCCTTAACTTCCTATTCCTCAGGATCTTCTTTAAGGTCTAGGAGCTACCCCTTAGTAAGCTTTTAGCTATACTATAGCTTAAGTAGAGCAATAGAGAAGATATTATATACTCTACTATACTTCTCCAGGAGTTATACTCTATAGGTATTAGGGCTTATAACTTCTATAACTAGCATAGGAATAAATCTTAGGGCAAGCTTTTGCTAACCCTTTGCAAAATAGAAGTTCTTTATTAAGATTCTTATAATATCTCTAATATAATATAATTACGCTTTTCTTCTAATATTCGTATTCTTAGCTTATACCTTAGTTATATATCGCTAGGTCTTATCTATTCTTTAGCAAACCTCTATTAGCTTCTTAAGCCTTTTATTAACCCCTTAGGTCCTAATCTCTATATTTAGCAAGCAATAGTTAACTATTCGAGGGTAGTATCCTATAAGGGCCTTAAATAGGGATATGCTAATAGTAGTATATTTGCTATTATTATATAAAAATTCAGCCTTAACTAGTTATATTACCTATTAGTTATATAAACCTTCACCAAACTTTATAAGATATGCAGTCAAGGTCTAGTATATTCTTTCGGTCTAACTATCTATTTATAGATACTACGCAGTAGAGATACGCCCTTCTATATCTCAGGCCTTAGTCTAGTCTTGCTAGAACTAGCTAGTAATCAGTTTATCTCGGTTGCTAATAATAACCTCTAGCATGCTATATTAGCACTCTATCTCTTAATATAGGATCCTTGCTAAACCTATAGCGTCTAGTCGCTTAGTTATCACTAGGAACTATACTACTTTAGTTATCCGATATATAATTACTAGGATTATATTATAAGTAACTCTATCGTCTTAGTAACTTTCTAGTAAGCTAGTTAAGAAGTCTAAAGAAATCTATTAGAATAGGTATACTAGTAGTTCTAGTATTTATAATAGCTTATATAGCTTATGCTATAGTATGCGCGCCCCTTAGCAGCTCAGGCACTTAGTGATATATCGCTATATATCCTCTATTAAATATAGCTAATAAAACTTTTGCAAGATTAGCTTAGCTATCTTATTTACTCCTATATACCCTAATCTAGGCATATTATAATAATTCTTTAGGATTTTATAATAGAGGGATCCCTCTTCTAGGATAATAAGTCTTCTTCTGAACTAAAGGATATTATTCTTATTAACTCGGTATCCTTATTATTCCCTAGTATCTTAGCAAACCTTAGCTATAATATCTCTATAGAAGGGGTCTTTAGCCTGCAATCCTCTAACTATCTATTCGAGATCTATACCTAGTTATAGCATATAAGCCGTTTTATCCTAAATAAGCTCCCTTATTATAGCACGTAGGATATACTATTCTAGTATAATAACCCCAGCTCCCCCTAAGTCCTCTAGCTTATCGCTATTCTCTTATAGAGCAGTTAGCATAATACCTGCATATGCTTTTATATAGGTAATAGCGCTAATATATATACTCGTATGCAGTAGCTTATTAGTACTTATCATAGGGTAGTACTAACTTAAAGGTGAGGATCCCTTAACTTTAGAGCTAGCCCTCTAGTAAGGTTCTTATATGCTTCGCTAGATAGCTTAGATATAAGTTCTTATAACTACTATAGTTCCTTTAAGCTTAGTAATACGCTAGTAAATATTTGCTAAAAGCTAGCTAATAAGCCTAAGTTTCTTTCTAAGGATAGGAAGTATATTATCCACCTTAGTATCTTCTACTATATAATTAGGGCATTATAATAGTCTATCTGCTAGGTTAGTAACCCCCGACCTATACTAGATTTTAAAGTCAAATGCTAATAAGTAATAAACCTATTGCATAAGTCTTCTATAAATATCCTGCGTAGGTATAGCGAGTACTCCTTTTAATACTACGTAGTCTATAAGCACTATAAATTTCTTAGGAAGTCCTTATAAGTATTATACCTAATAATCTAAACTTTCTATAATAGCAAGGAGTTCCTATTACTTTATAGCCTAGCGCCTCTCTATATCTAAGAGCTTCCTTAACTAGAAGGCTACTAAGTGCTAAACTATATTATGCTTCTGCGAGAGCATGCTAGATGCTACCTAAGTAGATATATTAGTCTTAACCCTAGTTTCTAACGCTAGGTTATAATATCTTAGTATTAGAGCTTTAGCAAATACTCTCCAAAGTATCTCAAATATAGTCTATATCTCCCCTATCTAGGCGAAGGCTCCCGACTTCGTACTATTCTAGCTTCTCTTAAGTATATTAGTTATAAGGGCTATAATATAAGAATATCTTATAATAAACTTATAATAAAAGTTATAAAAACTAAGGAATACTTAGATATCTCTAAAAAGCTTTAGTACTAGCTATTTAGCAACTACTTAGACTCTATCCGGGTCTATCCCGATATTATCTTAGGTAATATAGAACCCTAGAAAATCTACTTCTATCTAGTAGAAGTTATACTTCTTTAGTTTTATAAATAGCTTAGTAGCCCTTAGGTAGCATAGGATAGTATAGAGGTCTTTAATATACTATTCCCTTATATCTAAGTAGGTTAGAATATTATCTAGGTATATAATATAGTAAGTATCTAAAAGGTTAGCGAATATTCAGTGAATATACGCCTAAAAAGTTGCTAGGGTATTCGTAAGCCTAAATAGTATTATAGTATACTCGAAGTACTTATATTATATTCTAAACGCTATTTTCTACCTATTTGCTTTATTAATTATAATTTAGTAGTATACCTCGCTTAAGTTAATCTTTAAAATAAACTTTGCTCTAGCGAGTCTATCTAGAAGCTTGCTAATTAGTAGTAGAGGATAATAGTTCTTTATTATAATTTTATTTAATTCCCTATAATCTATATATAGTTATAGGCTTCTATCCTTCTTAGGCACGAATAGTACTAATACTCCTATAGAGCTAGTTAAGTAGTATATATAGCCTGCTACCTCTATATCCTAGATATACTTAGTAAGTATTTATAACTACTCCGCTAATATAGGGTATATTAGTCTATATAGGGGTTCCTTACTAGGTTTTAGTTTAATATAGTATATTACTCCCTTTAGCCTCGGAACTTTCTTTACGTTCTCTTTATTAAAAATATTAGTAAAGTCTTAAAGTTTCCTAGGAATCTTCTTCTCTTGCTTATTATCTAGTAAGTTTTCGCCTAAAGACTCTATATCCTTCTTATTAAAGCTTATAATACTTATTAGATATATAATATAAGCCTATTAGCTATTCTCTATAATCTCTTAGATAATTACTTCTAGCTTAGCGAGCAAGAGGGGTTTATATAACTAGGTATATATATAGGTATCTATATAAATACCTTCTTATCCTATTAAGTTATTAGATAAAAGGATATCTCCTGCTCCTTTAGGGTAAGGGCTTATAATAAGAGCCTAGCAAATCTTCTATAGGTAACCCCGACTATCTATAAGGAAGAATATAAGCTAGTAGACCTTACCTATAAGCATAAGCCTTCCCTAGAAATCCACTAATTCAGGGGTTATAATACTAGTAGCCTCCTTTAGTTAGAGCCTCTTAACGAGGTCTTCTTATATAATATCTACTACTATATAGGTATCTATATTAACCTCTAGTTTAACTTCGCTAGATACTCGGAGCGCTAATACCTATCCCTTAATAATCTATCCTACTAGAACTAAAGTGATTTCTAATATAGTGCCCCTCGGGGTTATATTTATGCCTACTCGTTTCCTAAGTCTTTAGTATTAGTTATACTAAGTATTATAATTACGCTTATCCCGCCCTATCTTAGGTTTAAGTTCTAATTACTACCTATTAGCTATGCGCAGGGTTCGGTATAGTTAGGGGAGATATAGCTATACTTCTTATAGTTATAGCATTAGGGTCCCTAGGAGTTAGTAGATATACTACTAGCGCTAGGCGTTATGCGAGTATCTGCTAAGTAGTCGTTCTAGGATAGGGTCTCTAGGTAGCAATCCCTTAAATCTATTGACCTAGGGGGTTATAAGCTGCTCTTATAAGAGCGGTCTAGAGAGCCCGAGTATAGTTGCTTATATAACTTAGAATAGCTAGTAGATATTCCCCTGGTATCTCCCTTCTATAATCTCCTATAATCTCTATATATATAGGGCGATAGTATATATATTAATATAGTTAATATCCTGCTTAAAGAGTTTATCCTTCAGGGTCCTAATAAAGCCCTAAAAGAAGGCGTACGCCTTTAGATTACTAATACTTAACTCGCTAAGTACTTAGTTAATAGACTCCTATTAAGCCTAATATGCAATTAGTTTCTTATTATCCTTCTAGTAGCACTATCTTAAAGTATTATAGTAGTTCTATTCTTAGAGCTTAGGTATAATATACTACCCTCTTATAAAAATTCTAAAGTCTTCCTATTTAGGGTCTATCTAGTTCCCTAACTTATCTATAAGTATTTACTAATAATTCCGCTATTCTATTTATAGGGTATGCTCTATTATACTCAAAGCCTACTAGATATACTAGCTATTAGAGCAGCTAGGGCAGTGCTTATAAGCCTCTTCTATTATAATAAGCTAATCTTCCCTTATTATACTAGTAGATTCGCTAATAAGGCATACTATATTATAATTCGGGGGTTTTTTATAAACCTTAGGTAATTACTTAGTAGGAGCTTAGTTGCTTAACGTAGTAGCAATTAGCTCCTATTAGTTAGCTATTATAGTTATAATCTATTATATTAGCATTTAGCTAGTTGCTTTATCTAGCCCTCTAGCTTAAGCTAGCTTATTAGCTATAGCTATAGATATCTAGCCTATTAGCCTATCTAGTTTATAAGAAAGGGTCTTATATACCCTATTCTCCTATATATACTTAGCATCTATATAGCGAGCATTTAGCATAAGTAGCCCGTTCTCTTCGGGGCCCCTAGCCTCGCTTAATATATAGCTTCTTACTTCCCCTTATTAGCTTATATTATCCTCTAATTACTTACTAGGGTTAGCTTCCTTATATAGGTTTATATAAGCTATTTCGCTCCGCTCTTAGTAAATATTAGGTATAGATTCTTTAGCCTAATTAGTAGGTATTACTTAGGTATATAGTATTATTATTATTACTAACCTTCCTAAAGCAGAGTAGAAGCAAAAGAATTATAAAGGTATTAAGGGGCTAAGAGCTATAGTTAGGTTAAACTAATAGCAGAAGTACCTAAAAGGTAGAATTAGTATTATTATATTACTTTTACTTACTTCCTCTAAGATCCTTTATTTCTAGCCTTTAGTAAGTATTCGCTAGGTCTTCGCTATAAGGGTTCTATACCCTAGACCTATAGGCCTCTCTATCCCTTCAGCCTATATTAGCTAAAGCATCTCCGGTTTCTCCGGTCTGGGTATCCAGTCCCTTACAGAGAGTTAGAAGTCATAGATTTAAGTATTAAGGAGGGGGTTAAAGTAGAGAGAAATACCGAGGTTAGTATTAGTATTAAAAGGTACTAAATAATACTAAATATATTAAATTTAATAAAAAAGACTTATAGGAGTTAAAATTAATAAAGATAAGTAGCTGATATAAAGTAGAAAGAGGGGAATTTAGTAGAGGGCTTTAAATAACTATAATATTAATAGAAAGTAATATAAAATATAGCGTTTATAGTAATTATAAGGGTAGTAGAAGATACTTAAAGAGAGTAAAAGTAAGGGGTACTAAGAAGGGTAAAAATAAGGAGAAAGTAATGACTTAGCTAGTGTAATAAAAAATTATGAACTATTAATTATTCGTATTATTATTAATTATTAGTATTAAGGTTATAATAGAATAGACCGTGGTTACTCTTAATAGTAAGGGATTTAAAACTTCGCTTATAATATTACTAATAACTTTAGAGATAGTAAGTTAGAAGTAGAGGCTAAACTATTAATAACTAAACTTAAAATCTCTATTAGTATAATAATTATATATAAGAGGAAGCTTAGGATTACTAAGTAATAAATATTATCTCTTTAGTATATTAATCCTTACTAATCTATAGTTATAATATAATAGTAAAGTTAACTACTAATTAATATTAGTCTTATAAATATTAATATAATAAACAGAGCGAGACTAAGCGTAGTATAAAATCTAAATTATTAATAATATTAACTTAGGTTAGAAGGTATCTAGCGAGGTAGGAATAATATAGGAAGCTAATAAGGTAGGTTATATCATAGGTTATATAATTACTCGCTAGGTCCTAGTTATTCTAACCCGGGCTATGGACCCGAAGCTAGATCTAGCCTACTAGACGAGTAGGAGTCTCCTACCTACTATATAGATAGGCGAATATTCCTATATATATAGTAATAGCTCTCTATATTTAGAATAGCTAGGGTAGGAGCTAGGCTTCTAGGGTAAGTTTATTTAATCTAACGCTACAAAAATAGCTAATCTTATAAGAGTTAAATAGTATCTTAACTCTCTTGAAAAGTACTTCTAGCTAAATTAATATAAAGATACTTAGTAATTATATCGGATTATAAAAGCTAAACCCTCTAATATCTTCTTATTATTAGATTATAACCCTAATATATAGTATCTAAAATACTCTTTACTCTAAATTTATCCTTATTTCTTAAGTTAATAATATAAGTAATACTACTTAGAGAAGTAAATAGAAAGTTAGGAAATAACTCATAGAGTATTACTTCTTTTATTTTAATTAAATATAATATATTCTCTAAAGAAGACAAAATTATAGGTTTTTATACTATTAATTTAGTATACGAAGGGTATTTTAGTATTATATCTTAATTATAGCTAAACTATATTTTAAAGAATTACTTAGATATAATAAGTATAGGATTACTAAGCGTTATTTAATAGATCCTATACTTTTAGCTTAATCCTTTTCTAAATTATTAAATACCTTATAATTATATTATTTACCTTATTTATAGGTATAAGTAATATAAAGTTAAGAGCTTTTTTCTTATAAAATAACTCCTTTAAGTCCTAGTATTAAAGCTTTTTAAGAAGCTAGAAGATGTCTTATTTCTTAGTATTTATAATTATAATTTAATTGTAATCCTTACTTATATTAATATTATTTAGGATTATAATAAGCTATAATTATTTACTTAAGGATATAGCTGCTATTATATAGAGACTAATTAGGTTAGGTAATAGTATAATATATATAATAGGATATATAATAAAAATAGTTTAAAAAGGTATTTAGAATATAATTAGGTTATATTTTACTTATATCTTATATATAGAGTTCTTAGCTTATTTTTTATACTTTATATAGTACTTTCTTAACTCTATTTCTATATACTTTTATAGCTAAGTTATACTCCTAGGAGGTTAGCTTACCCCCCCTAAGATAGCTTAGCCTCTCAGTAGCTATACTTAAAGCTGTTTAGCGCTATAGAGGGGTGTAAGATGAGGTTTTGCGGAGGGGTAAGTTGAGGTGTAAACCGCTACTAGGCCCGGGTTGGTTGGCATTAAGAAAAGGGAAGAGCCGCTGTGAAGTATTTTCATTGTGGAGCCACAGGGGACCCACATCCCTGGGAGGTGATCGCAAAGCTTGTTCCAATACCAGGGTCGCATCGACCCACGTGACCGTCCTAGAGACATGCCGAGCCTATCCACGTTTGGGTCTAATGTCCGCCCGACCTTTCACCTTCCCCATACAGGTCACTTTCCCGTGACGGGCCCGAAGACGCTCCGACTGGGAGGCGATGTCTAAGCAGTTGAAACTCGACATCGTTGAACGAGGTCGCACAGCCGTCCTCCATCTGCGATCACCGGCCACTTTCTGAATAGTACGAGACTGGAAGCCAAGGTTGCCCCAGATCACGTCCCCGGGAAAGCACTGCACAATTGCCGTTCGTTTCGAAACGGACATACTGCACCTTACTCGACCGGCTGAAAACCTTACACACGAGACGACACCGCATTTCTTAGCCCGTTAACCCTTCTGCCCACATTGCATCTCCTATACAAACGCCCGACAGGACCCCTGGAACCAGGGGAACAAGGATGCGGCAGCGGGCGGACCCAACGTCGTACGCAACCTCACTGACCCGGGGAACCACCTGGTTGGATTGATCTCAATCTCTCTCTCTTTTCTCTGGCACCTGCACCTGCACCAGCCGTGCATCTGCCGCGATGGGGCGAATCTCCGACGTCGCTAATTCGGCCTATCGGTCCGTAAGGGGCCTTTTCATCGGCAAGGCGTATAAATACGACTCGATTCCGGACGATGAACAACGGACAGTGACCGAAACTCACGACGAGCATCGTGAGACCTACTGGCCCGACCAGAGACGTCAACTTCTCATCCTCGTAATGAGCTCCATGGCTTTCGCCGCCCTTCTTTCACTGGCCCTTGGCTTTAGGTGAGTCTTTGCCCGGCTCTAGATGAGAAGCTGAGCGAACCTTCTGACTCCATCATCAGTCTTGTCAGCGGTCAGACGCCTACTGACGGCAGTGACTCCATCCAGCAACTCTGGGGCCAGTACTCTCCCTTTTTCTCGGTGCCGTCCGAGATTAGTCCTGCCACGCCCGAAGGCTGCCAAATCACCTTCGCACAGGTCTTGTCTCGCCACGGTGCTCGATACCCCACTGCCGGGAAGACGGCTACATACAAGGACCTCGTCGACCGCATCCACCAGAGAGTCACACAATACGGCCAGGGCTATGAGTTCATCAAGGATTACCAATACACTCTTGGCGCCGATGAACTCACTGCCTTTGGTGAGAGGCAGATGGTTGATTCGGGCGAGGCCTTCTACAAACGCTACCAAGGCCTTGCCGCGGGTAACGACCCTTTTATAAGATCCTCCGGCCAGAATCGTGTTGTTGAGTCCGGTCTGAACTGGACTGCGGGCTTCTTCGGAGCCAAGATCGAGGATGGCCACAATGGACCCAACGGAGGACTCAACTCGCAGGTCATGGTCATTCCCGAGGAGACTGGCGTCAACAATACGCTGCACCACAGCCTGTGCACGGCATTTGAGTCTGGAAAGTTCTCCAAGGTCGGGGACAATGCTCAGGTCACTTGGCGCGAGACTTTTACAGCTCCCATCGTCACGCGCCTTAACGCGAACTTGCCCGGCGTCAACTTTACTCCCGAGGATGCCATTAGCCTCATGCAGCTGTGCCCGTTCAACACAGTCGTCAACGGAACGCAATCGCAGTTCTGCAACCTCTTCACTTTGGATGAGTGGAAGGATCTCGAATACTACGAGACCCTGGGCAAGTACTACGGATTCAACGCAGGCAACCCCCTCGGACCTACACAGGGTGTTGGCTTCACCAACGAGCTCCTCGCTCGTTTGACGAAGAAGCCAGTCGAGGACCACACCTCCACAAACTCGAGCCTCGACGCCGATCCCGACACGTTCCCTATCGACAAGGTTCTGTACGCTGACTTCAGCCACGACAACGACATGATGAGCATCTATGGAGCGCTTGGTCTCTACAACGACACAAAGCCGCTCAACAAGACGAGACGTACGTCACCGCAGGATGCTCACGGCTTCACGGCCAGCTGGACGGTGCCTTTTGCTGCGCGCATGTATGTGGAAAAGATGAAGTGCGGTTCAAAGGAGGAGTTGGTCCGCATCCTCGTCAACGACAGAGTCGTCCCACTCGTGGGATGTGGTGCGGACGACAAGGGACGGTGCAAGCTGGATGCATTTGTCAACAGCCAGAAGTTCGCAAAGAGCGGCGGACACTGGGATCAGTGCTTCGCGTGATACCTCTAAGATTGGTCTTTGCTGGTTGCATTCAGGGCGTTGAACTTTTTCGTTAGAAGGTATTAGACACACTAATCAATCACAATGGAATTGAGACAACACATTTGCCAAGCCGCTACCGCAAGAGACCTGTCGTGTGTCAGTGTCAAGTGACCGGGTGATGGCGCTAGGTTTCAATGACAGGAGGCGTTCAGGGTCCGATCTTTGCAGGAGGCAAGAAAGTAGGAGCTGAAACCGCATCTGATAGCTTCGATAATGCGCTCAACCGTCGTCCCAAAGCGCAACTCCTTTGATGCAGCGCCATGACATCGGAGGAGGTACGTCGGTCGTATTGGATGATATACTGACCACCTTCATCGGAGCAGGTGTCAAGCTTCAGCATATTTGATCACACGGACTTCCATCAAATCGGTTGGTTCCTCGTTTAATTGTGTAAAAAAGGATGACAAGATCGATATTTACAGACTTTGACTGAATCAAGTTTTGACATCTGTTTCTTTTCTCGCTTCAAGGGGGCTACCTCAATGTCGGAGCAGCAATGAACGGGATTACTCGAAAAATTACTGGAGTACGTATGAGGGTTTGAGAAGTCGATGGGGTGAAGCTATATATGGGTGAAGTGCTTGTTGCATTTGTCAATGTCCCTGTGAGAAGAGACTCAGCTGGCGGACCGCTATTTGTGGCTCCGCTTGCCGATGTTGCGGAACCGTTGAGAGTGCTGGCTTGAGAGGACGCTGGTGATGTTTGGCTTGTTGAAAAGAGCGAACCTGTGCCTCAGCCAGCACTAATCATTGGGGCGGATGCGTTGGAGGTGACCGGTGAGATCGGAGAAGAGGACTGTGCTAATGAAGTGCTGCTTGAAGATCACGCGGAGTAGCTGACTGCAGAGCTGCTGGAAGTGGGACTTAAAATCGTCGAGATTCCCGATATTGAAATGGAAGGCGGACCTCACTGACTGCTGACGCTTGACGAAGCACTGGATATACTTGAACGAGTAAACAGTTCATCAAAGAAGCCTGGCTGCGGTGCTACTCGGAGACGTTAATGTCTCGATGACTACAGGCAGCGAGTTCAACGAGGTGGAAGAGCTAGGAGAGACCGATGAAGTTGTAGATGGTGAAACAGATTGAGAGCTCAAGCTAGAAGTGGTCGCCGGGATTGTGGAGATCGCCGAGGTTGAGGAGGGCGCAATGCCGGCGCTCGCGTAGTAGAGGTAGTAGAGGTTATCTTGACCGGGATTCTGGCAGTTGGCGTCGCTGACTGGCACGCTGAGGCCGGACGACGCCTGGTTGTTACCTTCGGGAGCACAGCCGCAGGTTCCTGAGATGAATACGGCATACGCCCGACCACGGCAGCTCGCTTGACACGCAGCTGGGTCGAGGCGGTTGACTGCGGCACATGGGCTGCTACGGGGCATCAGCAATTCTCACCCATGTATTCTAGTCCTTGGCTTGGAGCTGGTGCCTGAACTGCTGCTTGTCTTGCTGGCTGTATTGCGACGGCAGCAACTGCGCCGGTGAGCAGCAGGGCAATGTGGGCGAGTTGGATGGAGAACGGTTGACGATGTTGCTGTGCGAATGACGGTAAGAACCGTGTTTCGTCGACCAAGGAGGATAGGAAGGAGGATTGATGAAGGGTGAACATGATGAGTTGGGCGTTCGTCGCCGAGAATAAAATGATTCGACGGATAATGCAAAGCCTGGCCTTAGAGGAGGTATGTGCCATCTTGTTTCTCAGCTTCAACCTGGCAGCCACAGCTGATGTTGCGCCATTCCAGATAGTCTACCGTATATATTGGCATGCAAAAATTGAAGAAAGACAAATTTTCGCAGCGCGAGTGTATCACCTCAGCCCACGGAAACTCCTCGGTGCCAACCACAGACGTTATGTCTTTCTCTCTCAACAGCATTCCAGTGTCAGTCATCGCGGGTTACACAGTGGAGAATCAGAAGACGGTTTGGCCCGCTTGGAATACCAGCGGTTGAAGCCACCTGGATACGGTGTCTGACTGCAATGAGAAGAAACAATATAGGAGACGGCAACTTGGTTGCTGCATGGTACCGCAGAGATACCAACTTATCGTGGCTGGCGGTACTGCCATATAGGGTAGGGACATGTCTGTGGTAATCAGCATTTAATTCATGGATGAGGCATCTTGGCGACATTACCATGATACAATACACCGATGAAGACAATGGCTGCATGCCAGAGATGGTCCACTTTCTCGTGTCCTTTGAGGTAAAACATAGTATACGGCGGGACAGCGGGGATGGATACGCGAACGAGGATCGCGAACGAGGACCACGGACGTGGTGGTACAACGCCACTCGGTCGGTCCCTCCTAAGCTCCTCACTGTGCGTCCTGCCAGCCAGGTTCGGTCCCCCGGGAACTGGTGCCGGAGTTCGTGGCCTGAGAGGACCGCAATCGACATCTCTCCACAACGACTGCACTTCCGTCGGTGCTGGACGGAATGTGCACCGTCCTAGCACCCGCCCGCGCGCAGTCCGCTCCCGAGTCTTGAATGACGGCCATGACACGATTTGACACCGACGGGAGCAGCAACAAGAGCTCGGCGTCGCCCCCTGCCCTGGCGCTGGGGACCAGCTCCGCCTCAGTAATCCACTTAATTAACAAGTGGGCACTGTTGGCCAAGCTCTGTGAGACATGGAGGTGGTGCGCGAAACCTGGAGCCTGGCTTCGCTTGCAAGTTGAGGGAGCCTGGGGGAGGTAATTCCAGGACTCTAGACCCAGAGCAGAGGAGAAGGTGCCTCAAGATAGGCATTTGCGGCAACTGGTGACGGAAACCGCGGCGCTTACCGGGAAAAGGACTCGCTGTAATTGGCAGCTGCCACTCAACCTTGGAACAATCCTCCACTGTGACTGCGGGAGGTGCAGTAGTAGTCCGTCCGAGCATGCCTCGTTCTGCGCTTCAGCCTATTTGCTGTTCGTACCACCAGTCGGAGCCAGCTCATTCTCCTCTAAGGTACCTCAGCTAAAACAGACTTCCATCACCTCGAAGCAAGAAAAAAAAAAAAAAAACCCACCGCAAGAATACGTCTACTGCTGACGGAGTGCTGACCTGGCCTTGCGCACCGCCTCACCTCTTGTCAAACAAGGTTTTGCCGGGCTTTGTGTCCTTTCAATCACTTTGGTACCCATAACTTATCGTTTCGCCCTCTCTAGGTGGTGCCATCTCTAGGTGGTGCCAGAGATTCCTCTCTCACAAAGTCGCGCACTTTTCCTCCATTGTCCGTCGCTCGCTCGCTCGTCCGCACACGCCACAGCCACAGATCCGGCCAGACTGCGATTGCGACTGCGACATCACCACCCTCCTCACTCATGAACCGGACTTCCATCGCTCGCCGGGTTTCTTTGACTGCCGCCACCACCTACTGAAAACCTCGAATAGCAGCACATCTCCAAGTCGACGGGCACTCGTCGCATTCGATTCGCAGCCATGGTTAACGCCGCTGGGGGCATCGTCATTGCCATCCTGGTCATTCTCATCATCGCCGCAATTGGTTGGGTCATCTTCACTCAGCTGCGCGCCCGAAGACTGGGCGTATGTCAAGCTCACCTGTCCCCACCATTGATTCTCAACCATCGCGAACAACAAGATTTAGCATCGCATCGCGTGACTCTGCTAACCTCTGCCAACAGCTTCCGCCCCCATCGCTCTCCTCGTACATACCATTCCGAAAATCCGATCCTCCGTCTTACGGACACCCGCGACCTGCGCCGAGCGGCATTGTCGGCTGGTTCAACGACAAAATTACCGGCTTGAAGAATCGCAACAACCGATCCGCCGCCGGAGCCTACGAGGCGCCATCAGCCGGTACCGCCCGTCGTGGCTTCGGTCCCCTCGACCCCGATGAGGCCTGGGATACCCGAGTCGGCCACGAGGCTGAGACCTACGGCCCCTACGGCAACTATGAAGAACAGGAACTCGGCTACCACGGAGGCGCGACCGGAGGGAACAACAGCTACAGCATGAACCTTGCCACTACGCCTGGCGCCCACGACGAGCCTAGGGGTCGCAGTCTGAGCCGAGCTGGCGACCAGCTCAATATCCCCAAGGGATCCAGGAATCCTTTCGACGACGACGCAGAACCGAGCAACATTAGCATGCGCGGCGTGAGCCCGCGACCCATGGTCGATACCACGGCGCAACAACAGCCGAAGGAGAACGGCGAAAGTCCCACAGAACGGAAGTCAATTTTCCGAGAGAACGTATGAGCACGTTCGGCTGTACGTACCGCTGGGCATAAAAAGACATTGCGGTCTCTAGAATGATCCAAAGGGAAACAGGCACACCCAAGACTATTTATAGGGCAGACGAAGGATGAAGCGTGGCAGGCTGTCGCTGAGCAATGCGACGACGGGTATGATGTAAGGAAAGCGGGCCGGGAAGACGGGCTGGGTAAGGTACATGTCACGATGGGTATGC
The DNA here is from genome assembly GCA_026260285.1 of Colletotrichum sansevieriae. Classification (NCBI taxonomy): domain Eukaryota; kingdom Fungi; phylum Ascomycota; class Sordariomycetes; order Glomerellales; family Glomerellaceae; genus Colletotrichum; species Colletotrichum sansevieriae. The sequence goes on along the minus strand of JAOQIF010000075.1, from coordinate 126,914 downwards.
GATATTGATTTCATGCGAATCCACGGCGTTGGGATTTGCTGCTTTCCCATCTCAATTTTTCTTTTTCGCATGAGCAATAAAATCATACAATAAGCCGCGATCGACGATCCGCTCCACATCGCATCACAACGTGTTATTCCGGAAAAAGAGCTTTGAATGCCGAAATCGCTGTTCCCGGCATCCTACCCGGTAATTCGTGGATTCCGAAGCAGTACGATGGGCCCACGGTTCGATTAGATAACGTCGTGAGCAGACAAAGCTTCGCTCGTCGGCCGTCGTCGTCGACAGATTGAACTCATTGGAGCCTAAGGTACATCGCGTGCTCCGTCCACGGCTGGCCATTGGCCGGTGCCCCCCGGGTTCCCGCCCGCCCTCGGCAGCGGGCGCCCGTTTAGGGGCCCCACTATTCCCGCACTCCGTGACCTCATTCTCCAAACCCCGCCATCATTCCTGCTCCCCTCCCCCTCAACGCCTCCCAAACTGAGCTTGACCCCCAACTACACTGATCGACAGAGACAAATTACGCAGCTGCATCGAAGACGACACGACACGGCCACAGCTGAAAATCTGCAATTGATTCATTCGGCGCGAACACGAGACACAGTCGCAAAGATGGCGGACCTCAACCTCCAAGAGATCCACGACACCCTCGTCGACATCGCCAGCGAAGCGGGCAAGATGATCATGGCCGCGAACCCGTCGTCAATTGACCAAGGAACAAAGCTCAACTGTACTTTTCGCCCTGCCCCGCCCCCCTTCATACCTGAAAATCAGAACTGACACAACGCCCAAAAAGCCGTCGACATCGTAACCGAAACAGACCAGGCCGTTGAGAGAATGGTCTCAACCCGTTTGCGCTCCACTTACCCCTCCATCGCCTTCATGGGCGAAGAGACGTACACAAAAGGAACCCGCCTAGGCCCCGAACCAATCTTCGTCGTCGACCCCATCGACGGCACCACAAACTTCGTCCACTCATTCCCCGACGCCTGCATATCCCTGGGCCTCGCCGTAGACCACGTCCCCGTCGTCGGCGTCATTTACAACCCCTTCCAGGACCTCTGGTACACCGCCGTCAAGTCCAAGGGCGCCTACATGCGCCGCGCCGGCGGCAGCCCCCAACGCCTGCCCCTCGCCAAGAGCCCACTGCCGCTCAAGGGCCTCGACAGCGCGCTCCTGGCGTGCGAGTGGGGTTCCACCCGCGACGGGCCCAACTTCTATCTCAAGGCCGAGACGTTCAAGAAGCTCGCCGCGACGAAGGAAAGCGGCGGCGCCATGGTACACAGCATGCGCGCCCTGGGGTCCGCCGCGCTCAACCTCGCGGCTGTGGCGGCGGGACAGCTGGACGCGTACTGGGAGGGCGGCTGCTGGGCTTGGGATGTTTGCGCGGGGTGGTGTATCCTCAACGAGGCAGGCGGTCTGATGGCGGGCGGGAACCCCGGCGTCTGGGAGCCTGCTGTGGACGAGAGGGTGTATCTTGCTGTGAGGGGCGCACCGAGCGGGCAGAAGGAGCTTGTGGAGGAGTTCTGGGGGGTTCTTGGTGATGGGAAGCTGGATTACACCGTTTGAAGGGGTTGCTACTTAGCTGTGAGTTTCGGACGAAAATTAGGTATAGATGTGTGTTTCTATAGATCCGAAGTGCTTGGATAGATAGAGAATGCACAAGACTCGGGTTTGGGTAGACGGAATAGACCGTAGATACTTCCCGCATGGAGCGTCAATGATACGAAAACGAACTGCGTCATTTTATCTGGAGTCGCTGGAGTTCCTAGTTGCTGTTTCACCTGCCAGTCTTGCTCGTCTGCTTTTCGTCTCAACACTATACTATACGGCAGGTGATGTTCAGACGAACATTAGAAGCGCATGAAGTTGCCAAAAAAGAGTATATGCAGAGATGGGACGACGCAACTCACTCAAAAACTTCGCGTTAACAGGAAGAAACAACGACTCATCGATATACTCTGCTCCAGGTAGCAATTACACACTCTAGATGCATACATGGGTCTAGAAGATCATTCGAAATGGAAGCTTTTGTCGTCCGCATTGTTTCTGCTGCTGCTCTCGTTGAAGAATCGGATTTTAGCGACAATTTTTTGGCCGATTTGGTGGACTCGGCGCCGGGTGGTCCGGATGATTCATCAGCGTCTTCGAGTGGAATCCCGTGGCCGCCACCTTTACCGTCGTATTATTCATTGAATGTTCTTCCTTTCCAATGCCTTCCAAGCGAACTAGGTAGGTAGTCCCCTTGATAGCAAGCATGTAGCCCTGCACTAGTCCACTCCACCTTGTCCTTGTCTTGCTTATGTATATCTATAATAGCTCCTGCTTTGAATTCTATTTTAAAACTATTCCTTAATGTAATAAGCTTATAGATAACACTCTAGAGCTTAGGTATCTTAAGAAAATCAAGCCCTAAAAGCTTAAGGAATCTCTATAGGATAAGGGAAGTTATTAGTTTCATAATACTAGCATATAAAGAGAGCGAGGGTAGGCGTAGTATAAAGTCTAAATTATTAATAATATTAAGTTATATTAGAAGGTAGCTTATGAGGTAGGAATAATATAAGAAGCCTAACAAGGTAGGTTATATAATAAGTAATATAACTACTCGCTAGGTCCTAGTTATTCTAACCTAGGCTATAGATCTAAAGTTAGATCTAGCTTACTAGGTAAGTAGGAGTCCTACTTATTATATAAATAAGTAAATATTCCTATACTAGTAGTCTTTCTTTTATACTTGTAATTACCTAATAAGCTTATTTAATTATATAAATTAAATAATAAGTTAGAAGCTACGATTAGCTTCTAAATAAAGTAAAAGAATAGCTAGTTTTAGCTATAATCCTATCCTTCTGTAAATACCTATTATTATACTATTATTATACTAATCTTTCTATTATTCTTATTACCTATCCTTCTATATAAATTATTAATTTATTCTTATTAATAAGGCGGCGTAACGCCCTATTAGGCGTTGCCTTTATTAGTATATTAGCGGGGTTATCTTTACTATTAACTTATTAGATCTTAAATAGCTTATAGCGCTTATATAACTAATATAGGGCTATAATATTAATTATAAGCCTCTTTTCCTTTATAATACTAAGTTTAACTAAATACTTATATAATAAGTATGAGTTAGTATATATTACTATAGGGGTAGAGTTAGTAATACTTAGCTTAGTAATAACTTATTAAAGGGTTAATATAATAATAAAGGCGAGGTCTATACTAGTAAATATAGTATAGATCTCTAAGGCTAATATACTATAGGTAACTTATTTATACTTAGTAGAGCTATAATAGATAATATTACTATTTAATATAAAGGTTATATTATTATTTATTTTATTAGTTATTTTATTAGTAAGTATAATAATATAACCTAACTATGATATAAGGTCTTAATTATTAGTAAATAATCTATTTATAAATATAAATCATTTAGTACTAAGTAGTAATAATATAATAAATATTAAGCCTTAATTAAGGTTATCCTTTAGCTATTATAAGTACTTATTAAGGGTAATAATATCTTTATTAGTTAGATCCTAGTATTAGGTAGTAGTTAATAGTTTAAAATAGGCTTCTAATTAGTAAATTAAGGCTATATAAGCCCCTCTAGCTTACTACTTAATATATTACTCTTTTATTAGTATCTTCTTGAGTATTTTCCTCATGGGGTTAATCTTAGCGCCTTATCCCTTTTCGCATAGTATAATAGCGCTAGTATTAATAGTAGAGATTATTTTATTATTAAAGGTTATAAGGGTCTAGGGTATAAGTTTCTCCTTAGGCTTAGCTATAAATTTAGCTTTCTAGGGCTCTTCTTCTTTAATAATAGAAAACGTATTATTAGAGAGATTAATTATATTATTTATCTATATATTAATAATAATAAAGTAAGGGCTTAAGTTATTAATAATAAGTAAATAGGGGTTAAAAGTAGAACTAGTTATATATAACTTATTATAATAATAGGCGCTATAAGTAGCTTACTAATAGGTACTAGCTTTAGTAATACTGTAAAGGTATCGAGGGGCTAAGAGCCACGGTTAGGTCAAACTAATAGCAGAAGCACCTAAAAGGTAGGATTAGTATTATTATGCTACTTTTACTTACTTCCTCTAAGATCCTTTATTTCTAGCCTTTAGCGAGTATTTACTAAGACTTTATTATAAGGGTTCTATACCCTAGACCTATAGGCCTTTCTATCCCTTTAGCTTATATTAGCTGAGGCATCTCTAGCTTCTCTGGTCTAGGTATCTAGTCCCTTATAATTATCCCCCTTCTAATTATAGTAGTCCTTATTATAAGATCGGGTATTATGAGTTAGCCCTCTATTATTATTCTTTTTAGCTATCCGAGGTAGGTCCTAGTCCTTTACTTATTACTACTATTATCTAGTATAATAACTATTTGCTATATATTTACTAAAAGATAGTAGGGCCCTTGGAGTTATAGATATAGTAGCTAAGCTTATAATCCTATTTCTTATAGTTCCTCTCTTTTTAGGCCCTTTTATGCTCTCTATCTAGGCTATTCTAAAGGGATCCTATTATTTCCTTTTAAAAGAGAGTAGTTATCCTTATAATAACTTTATTTTTATTCTCCCGCTATTCGCCCTTTATCTAGCGAGCACTTTCTTATATTATACTCTTATAATAACTTCGTTTTTTATTCTATTATCCCCCTTCTAAATAGGTGCGTTATGAGGCTATTAAGTAAGTCGTATAGTAATTATTATTACTAATTTATTATATCTACCTCCTAGTAGGTAGCACTTATTATAGTAAGTAATTACTATTTTTTACTATCTGAAGTTATATCTACTTTTATAATAATTTAGCGAGGTCTCTTTAGCTATCTATAAAATAATAGCTTTTTCCCGCCCTAGGGTTAGTCCTTTTCCCTCCTCCTTATACTATATTATTTAATAACTACTTTTATATTATCTAAGCCCTTTATCGAGCCTTTATAAACCCTTCTTATCTTTTAATACTTCCTTAAATATTATAAGCGCTAAGAGCCTTATTAGCTAACTCCTCGCTAAGTATAGCCCTACTAAGGCTAAGCTTAGTAGTAGTAACTATTAGTATAACTAGGCAGGTTGTAGCAAACCCTATAATAGCTACGCGCTATAGCTCCCTAAGAATGCCTAGTTTATCTACGCCTATTAATATAATAATAATTATATATATAAGTTATACTAAGTTCATAGTATTAAGTGCTATAGGGTGAGTTTAGCGATTATTTAGGGAAGGTATAAGCTAACTTTTCCTATCTCTAGATTCCTACTTATCTTATTAGTACTACTTATTTCTATTAGAACTAGGTTAAGCGTTATATCTATGCAATTACTACTAGCTAGTATTAGTAGCGCGAGATCTTCTATATCTTTATAGCTATAGAGCAAAGGCAGGAGCTTCTCTAATACCTCTATAACTAGTTAGTAAGCCCTGCTAGTCTTAAGCCTAGTTCTAAGAACTATAAGAACTAACTCCTCGCTATAAGTATTGAGGAGAGTATAGCTTTATATACCTAGGTATATCTATAGGTTTCGCTTAAGGTAGGTTTTACTTTATAGTTAGTCTTACCCTTTTATCGATCTAATATATATTTATAGGCAGCTCGCTAGGCTAAGGATAAGGTTTAGTTAAGGAGATTATAATATAGCTTAATAATAATCTCCCTACTTACTTATATAATAAGACTTATATCTTTAAGTAGGCTACCTTTCTTAATAAGCTTGCTAATATCCTAATAATATAGCTTTTAAAAAGCAATACTTATATATCTACGCTTCTTTTATAGGAGCCTTCAAAGGTTTAAGGTTCCTATATGCTTTATAACGCTTATTACTAAGCTCTTATTATTATTTTTAAGGTTATTAGTAGTAGCCCCGTGCCTCGACCTAATTCTTATAAGAAGGTTAGTAATAACTTAGTAATAGCTTAGTAATATTAGGTTTATAGTAGCGAGGAGGATAAGTCCTTAGCTATAGAGGATAGCAACTCTATGTCATAGTCTTCCTACTAGCCTGGGGCTACAGTAGGGGTCGCTAAGACTGCGAGTAAAACAAGGAAAAGAGCAATATAAGCGTAAATAATAATAAATAGTGTAATAGGTAATTATAGATATATTATAATATATTCTATAATAGCCGAGCCTTCTAAGCTTATCTACTAAAAGTCTCCTACTTAAAAGATAGGCGTTAAGCCTAACTATAGTTATATAGAATACTACGTAATAGCTAACTATATTACTAAAAGGCATATAATATATACCCCCTTTTTAAAAAGTAATTATCCCAATTGCTATTACTATTAATCTAGGATATATATACTTAATATTCCCTTTTCTCCCTCTTTATATTCTAATTACTAGAAATTACTATAGTATTATTAATTTATCGTCGCGCTAGCGGAGGAGTATATTAAACTTAGATATCTACTAGCACTTAGTAGCGCTATTATTACTAGCATCGCTCGGCGCGAGTTGCTTATTACTAGTGCGCTAGAGACCCTCGATTATAATATAGAGGTTTGCAATCTTAGCGCGAAGGCTTGCGATCTCCTTAGTCTTAATTATATTAATAGCTATGCGAATCTTATTAGTAACTACCTACTTAGATATACTATTATTCTTAAGTTTAGCGAGATGCTTATTAATAGTATTAATATTAATAGTATCTATATTAGCTATGTTAATCTCTATAGTATTAAAGCGAGGAAGGATTTCCTATCGGATGCTATTAATAATAGTATTAATATTACCCTTAGCCTTATTAGCGAGGTCTTTAGCGTTTTTAATATCTTTATAAGCTAACGGGTCTATAGTAGTAATATTACTAATATTAATAAGCGGGGCAATAGAAAGGAGTTTAATACGGTTTATTATAATAAGGTTACTAGTGATAATTCTATTAGTATAACTATAGGTATTATAAAAGTATATAGCGAGGACCTAGGCGTAGCTAGGGAGAAGCTTGCTATAGGCGTTATTATTAATATATATATTATATACTCGCTTAAGGGTATCCTAGATATATCTAATATAAAGGTTAGAAGATATGTTCTTAGAAGGCTCGATATTATTAAGGATTTTCTCAATCTCCTCGATAAGGATAGTATTAGGGTAGTATAGAAAGGCGTTATTAATATAAGCCTTTACCTTATTAATCTGCTAGCGCTAGGCTATAGGGCTAGGGTAGCCCTTCTTAGGAGTCTTACGAGGGGTAGTAGCTATAGTTTTAGCTAGGGTGCTAGTAATAACGCAGGCTAGCTTAGTAGCCTAGGTATTATTATTCTAAATATTATTAGCGTTATTGTTAATAACCTCCTCGTATTAGGTCTTAGTATCTATAGCGAAGAAGTTCTTCTTAGCTGCCTATTTACCCTTCTTATAGTCCTTATAGGACTTCTTCTTCTTAGTAGTAGATTTATAAGTCTTAACTAGAGTACTAAGGTTAATACTATAGTTACTAACTTAGTTATTACTACCTTAGTTATTATTACCTTAGTATAGGGAGACGGGGTTAAGCACCTCGTTATTCTAGGGGTTAGCACCCTCGTCTTAGCTACTATTATTATTAGATAGGTAAGAGGATAGGACCTTATAATCGTTAGTAACTTCCTTACCTTTAGAAGCTATTATTACAATAGTATTAATTAAGCTAGTATTTAGGAGGCTATATTTAGTAGGTTAGGATAATATTATTACTTATTATAAGAGGTCTATTGAGTAATAATTAGCATATAGGAGAGAAATAAATAAATAAAAAGTATAGGTATGCTTAAATAAAAGTAGGTAGGTATAGTAAATAGAAGGAAGGTATAGAAGGAAAAAAAAATTTTATAATAAGGGTTAGTAAGGAAGGTATATAAAAGTTAGTACCCTCTACTCCTTCCTATTTATTTTAATATAAGATAGAGAGATCGAGAAAAGAGTAATTAATAGCGAAAATAGTAATAATAAAGGGAAAATTTGTAATCCTAATATTAATTTAGGATATATATATTTATCCTATTAAAAGGATAGGAAAACTATTTAGTTATATATAAGGTGTGCGCCTTCTTATAGCTCTTTTAGTATCCTAGTTGAGGGGGAATTTAGCATTATACTTATTAATAATATTATTTATATTAAGCAATAGGGAGTCTCTTTATTCCTAGGTATTATCTTTTACTATAAAACCCTTCTATTAGATAAGGTATTTAATAGTAGGTTTATAACTCCTCTATAAGACTCTTCGTTTAACGATATAGTTAAGTTCCTACTCCTTACTATTATTAACTTTAATAGGCTTTAGTAGCAGAGTCTTATAGTTAAATAGGTCTTCTCCCTAGGCTAGCTTATATAGCTAGGCTATAGAGAGGATTAGGTAAACCTGCTAGTATTTAGGAATATCTACCTCATAGGCGAGAGGATTAATAATATATTTAATTCAGAAGGGTCCTATCTATCTAGAGGTCTATTTACTATTATATTATCCTAGTAGGTAGAATCCTTTACTAAGTTATATCTAGACTTTATCCCCTTTATTAAAAGTTATATTAGTATAGTAGTTATTATATCTCTCTTTATGCGAGGCGTTTACTATATTAATAAGTAGTAGTACCTCCTTCTAATATATCTCCCTAAGGATAGTAAGGCTCTTAGTTAGGGCGCTTATTTATATAACTACGTTAAGAATACTTTATAGCTTAAATCCGAGCATAACCTCGTTTAGTAATTATCTAATTATAGTAGATAGGGAGTTATTAAGATTATACTATAGGGTAAGTAGTATATCGGTCTATAGGATATTAGGGGATTTAGATATATAGAACTATATTGCGATCTTAGCAGTCTAGTTTATTCTTTTGCTCTATCTATCTATCTAGGGGTAGTATGCTATTAAGAGGAGGAGCCTAATATTAAGGGCGTTAAATATTATATGCTATACTATAGAGATAAACTTAGGATCCTAGTTATTAATAATATAATATAGAATTCCCTAGTCTAAGAGGAAAAATACGTAGAGTAGGATTATTACTTATTCTTTTGCTCTATAGGTTAAATATCCTATAAGAAGGATTATCTTTTTTGAGAATTTATATATTACTATTATTAATATATCTAACTCTAGGAAACCTAGTAGGGCGTAGGGACTTCTATAGGATAGCACCTTAGGTATATTAATAACGAAGTCTATAGTAATAGTATTATAAAGGATATCTATAACGGGGATAGGTTATAGCTATCCTAGTAGCCTTTAGCAGTCGACTTAGTTCTCTTTATACTAGTTATAATAGGCGATATATTATTATATAAGCGACTTCTTATTATAAAACTAAAAAGTCGATATTTCTGCTATTATATAGTCTACGCTAAAGTAGTATTTTTCGTTATAACTAAGGCGGAGAATTGCAGGTACTAACTTGCATAGAATATAGAGTCTCTAAGTGCTATCTATAGCTATATAAAGGATAAGCCCTTCTAGCGATAGATTCTAAGGAGTTATTTAATAGTATTTTAGGGCTCTTCTAGTAGCTCTAGCGCTATTTTCCTTAGTAGTAGTATCGAATAGTAACTACTACTTATATAATTCCTTCTACTAGGATCGGAGTTATTTGAGAATTTTACTATACCTCGTGTTATTAGTATAGTTATCTATAATCTTAGCGATAAAGTCCTCTAAAATACTTATAGTTATCTCCCCTATTGCTCTATAGGCTTATAACTTCTTAGCTAACTAGTTAACTATATTTATAAATCCTATGTCGTTATTATTATCGTTGCTATAGGTTATTTCTGCGAGGATATCGCTATCCTCAAACCTATTAGCTCGTCCTGAGGCTATAAGTAATAGCAGGCGCGAGAGGGCGTCGGGGATAATATTAAGCTTCCCTAGTATATAGGTAACGTTGAGGTTAAATTATAATAGGTAGTTCATAGCGCTCGCAAGCTATAGGTTAGCCTTATTAAGGTCTATAGTCCGTAGCGAGGTATATATAAGAATTCCCTTCATAGCTGCATAATCTATGAGAATCTATATAAGGTGCTTATTTGATTATATAAGCTTATAGAGCTTCTTTATAGCCTATACTACTACTACTACCTCTACCTCTATAGCGAAGTATTGCTTTTCTAAGGGTAATATAACCTTAGATAAAAAAAGTATTAATTAGATATAGATTTATATAATATCTTTATTAGATATATTAATACTATTCTATAAGATATCTAGTTAGAATACTATAAGCCTAAAGCTGCCTTTATAAGTATTAACCTTAAAAAATATAAGCTTATTCGGGTTATAGTAATATCTTATAACCTAGTTATAGAGATTCTCCTAGAAGGCGTTCTATACCTCTTGCTTGCTTAGTGTTAGCTCGAATAATACCTTTTGGACCCTCTTTATTTAAACTACCTTTAATAGACTATTAGGAAGCATATTTTTATTACGGAGTTTTATAATAAGACGGGTCTTTTTATCCTATAGTAGCGTTATAATAATATTATACTAGGGTATATTATATTATAGCTATCTAGCTATTCCGAGGTATCTCTTAATATTATAGAGAGTTTTCAGGAAGCGGAGGTTCTTAAAGGCTGCAATCCTATCCTCTATTTATTTAATACTATTAGTATTTATAGTATAGCTAAGGAGTCTTACTTTAGGAAACCCTATAAAGGACTTCTTAGGTCTAATATAAAGGTAGTTATTCTCAAAGAGCTTAAGAATAATATCGATATACTAGAAATAATCCTTATTACTATTGCTAAAAATAATAATATTATTGATATATGCTTGAGCAAAGTACTAGTAGTTATATAGGAGGCGGTCTATAAAACGCTAGGTATAGGCTAGCGAGTTCTTAAATCCTATGAGGATAACGTTAGAAACCTCGATACTATAGGGACTTATTACTACTATCCTATTATAATATCTCGAGTAGATTAGTAGTTAGTAGAAGAACCTAGTAGTATTAAATATTATTATATATTTCTTCTCTCTAAGGGTATCTATTATATTATCTTAGTTAGGAAGCGGGTATATATCTAGGATAGTAATTCAGTTAAGAGGGCGAAGGTTAACGATAACCCTGCCTTTTTTCATACTATTAACTACTCGTTATATAATAAAGAGCGGATAGATAACTAGGATTAGCTTATTACCCTATACTATCTTGCTATTAGTATATATCTTGCTATAGATATTCTTAACGACCTCAAGGTCTTTAGCGCTAAGGGGGTAAGGCTTTATTATAGCCTTCTAGTTTTGCTACCCTTTAACAAGCTTAATATATATATATTAGTTATCTAGCATAGGTATAATCCCCTTATTATAGTAAACGTCTTAGTTATTAAGGATTTCCTTAAGTCTACTAGCGAAAACTATATCCTAATTATAGATCTTAACTCTATCCTTGCTATATATAACTAGGATATCTTTTAGCTTAGATATTCTATAAGATAGAATATTATCTGCTTAATAAGGCGGTCCTAGGCTGGATTTAGTAAGCGGGGTTATAAACTATATACTAGCTGCTATATTACCTATAGCCCTATTGAATTTATATTATAAGAACTAGCGCGAGTTTAATTCTCCTCCTATAAGGGTAACGACATCTGCGTAGTTAATGAGGTTAGTAGTCTCCTCTACTTCTATTAGAATAATATAGCTTAGCTGCTATCCTCTTATGATTATTATTAGCCTATCTATTATATTTCGCATAAGGATAAGCTTAGGGTTATCTGCTATAACTATTATATTAACTATGCTAATATAACTAGATTAAAACTGCTAAGTATTAGAGCCTTGCTAGCTTAACTTAGGGAGGTTAATAAAGCTAGTTATAACGAATATATTACTCTATAGGGGAATAACTATAGTATAGGCGTTATTAACTCGTCTAGTTATTAAGTGCTATCTCCTAAACTAGACTAGACACTATATTCTATATACTAAGCGGAACTTAACTATACCCTTATTAAAGTCTATAACTAGCCCGTGATCTTTATAGAATAGTATTCCTAATAGAAGATTCGCTCCGAGGGTATTTATAACTCTAGCTATAATAATAACGTGGCTATTAATCTCTATATCGCTAATAATACCTAGGATATAGAAGTTAAATATAACCTGCTCTATTACCTAAAAGGTTAAGTCTACTATATTTATCCTCTATAGTTCTATTATTTAAAACATAGGATTCTATATAAAGCGTAGCACCTAATTCCTATTAACTAGAGTTATTAAGGCGCTTATATTAATATAGACTTCCTCTAGGCTAGCTATATCGTTGCTTTTCACGTTAAGGCGGAGATATATCCGTTTAGCTAGTATTATTCGTTTTACTAGTTTCACCTAGGTGTTAATAATTTAGTTTTTCTTAAGTAATACCTATGCGTTATTTGCTAGGAGAATTGCGACGAGACCTGCGAAATTTACTATATTATTAATATAATATATTACTAATTCTAGAACCGAAGTAGTTAGGGAGATTACTAGCGTGCTTCTTGCTATAACTATAATATCCGTTATCTAGCCTGCTATTTCCTCTTTGCGAGGTTGCTCTAATAGGGCTGCTAAATTATAGGGGACTTCCTATACGTCTAGCAGGATATAGCTGCTATTGACGAGGTCGTTAATATTATAGTTATTATCATAATCCTCTTATATATAATAAGCGTCTAAGTCCGTCTAGCCTAGTCTATTATATTTTATATAATATTAAAAACCCGGGTTTCTCTATAGCTAGTTCTATAGGTAGCGATCTTTCTAGTTTTAATAGTTATTAGAGCGCTAGAAGCATTACTAAGGTTAATAATATTATTAGGGTTGCGGATTATTATAATTATCCTATTAGAAGTCTCGGTTAGTCTATTATCCCTTATTATTAGTCTATATTACGTCGTTAGACTCTTCTAACGTATAGTTAATACTAATTAGCGCCTAGAGTCTATACTAAACTACCTTACGTTTTTTCTTAGCTATATTGAGGTAATCTTTAAGAGTATTACTAGCTATTAGTTTATCTAGGAATTGCTAAAGCTCTAGGTTAATTATATTATAGAAGATTATTAATAGCTAGCTAACTATAGATATTAGTCCTATCTACGCTCTATTATATTTAAAATAGTTTTAGGTAAAGTTATAAATATCTCTATCTCCCTTAAGGTCTTCTATAGTAAACCTATATATAGCGATCTATTAGATAGATTCCTATTAGGTTAATATAAAACGTCTCCTAATAGCATCGCATAGGGTATAATATCCTGCATAGAGGTAGTTCTATTATTTAATTAGCCTAAGTTAGTATTCCTACTAGCTAAGTATTTTCCCTCGTAATAGAGAGCTCTAATTCTATATAATCTCTAAAGCTATAACTAGGCTAGTAGTTTTAGTATCTAGGCTAGAGATCTATAGATCTATCTCCTTATAGTATAGAATATTCTAGTTATAAAAGACGGGCTCTATGCTATACTTCTTATTAATATCTAGCTAAAAAATACTATACTATTAGGCAAATCTACCTTCCTATCGAGTTCCTATAGGCTATAGTACCCTAGTATTAGCCTCGAGCTAGCTAAATACTTAAAGGAGTAAAGCCTCGAGACCCTAGGATAGCAGCTCTAGGTAGGGCCCCTAGAATAATAGTAAAAATATTAGTAATAGTACTAAATTCTACTAAAGTAGCTAGGTCCTCCTTGCTAATATATCCTACTTTAGTAGACCTATAGTAATATTATAAAGAATTTATAATATTCTATAGATTTTTCGCTCCGATAGTCCTATAATAATATCTTCTAGTATTATAACTCGTAGTTCGGGGTTTTTTCTACTCTTATTATAAATATTATTTACTATAGCTCTTATCTTAATAGGAGGTCCTAGGGGTTCGATATCTAACTAGCTAGACTAGATAGGAGTTATAACTCTTTTATCTCTTAGGGGCAGGAGGGTGATTCTCTCGCTAGCTCTATAAAGGCTTTCTTCTCTAAATAGGGGTATAAAAAGTACTACTATTACTAGAGTATCCCTTATAGCTGCGATTATATTAATAATACTAATTAATATAGTTATATAATTATTAGGCTCGAGTATCTAGTAATAGTATAGATTAGCTTTCGCCTTCTAGCTTATATTAATAATATCTATATAAGGTATATAGTTATTATCCTATTCGAGAGAGGCGAGGTTCGCTATCTAGTTATAAAATCGTTTGCTAAGGCTAAGGGTAAAGTTATAATCCTTATAAGCTTATTAGAAACTATAGAGCTTATAAGCCTTATTATAATATCTAATTCTAGCTATATCTCCTATATTATAATATTCCTCTATAAGAGAGGGATTACTATACTAATTTAATATTAAACTCGAATAGTTAGCTATATAAGTTAGTAGTTAAGATCTCTATCTCTTTAACTTCTTTAACTTCCTTCCTTTTAATATATAAATACTTTTAGGAGGGGGTTTTGAGGTTAAATCTAAGTCCTCTACCTTATTATAAATTTTTATAATATAAGGGAGGTCTTAGATAAGGAAAAAGAATAGGTCGGGTCGTACTACTAGATATTATAGTCTTCCTACTAGCCTAGGGCTATAATAGGGGTTGCTAAGACTACGAGTGAAATAAGGAAAAGAGCAATATAAGCGTGAATAATAATAAATAGTATAATAAGTAATTATAGATATATTATAATATATTCTATAATAGCCGAGCCTTCTAAGCTTATCTACTAGAAGTCTCCTACTTAAAGGATAGGCGTTAAGCCTAACCGTGGTCACGTGGAATACCACGTGATAGCCGACTATATCACTAAAAGGCGTGTGATACTCTAATAATACTATAGAGAGCGATAGTTAGGGTAGTAATAGTAATATTACTAGCAATAGCTCGGAGGAGGAGAGCGAGGATAATAATAATAATAACGAGGGTAATAATAATAATAACAAGTAGTAGTACTAGTAGAACTTTAGCGAAGGTATAGTGGAATTCTATAGTAATATAAGGTTAGATACCTATAGGGTTTATATTGCTTTTATAGGGGGGGGTCTTCTCTTAGCGTTTTAGCTATCTTATAGTTAATTAACTTTTCTTATTAATCTATACTACTCGTTATTCTACTTATAATACGACTTATGCTGCTATTTCTTAAATCTAGCGAGGATTTGCAAAGCATTCGCTAAGTATTCTTTAGGCTCCTAGGTATTATACTCTACTAGCTAGCCTTTTTATTTAACTAAATATAGGGGGCTTATTAGCACTTCTCTCTATAATATAATATCCTTAACTTCCTATTCTTTAGGGTCTTCTTTAAGGTCTAGGAGCTACCCCTTAACGAGCTTTTAGCTATATTATAGCTTAAATAGAGTAATAGAGAGGATATTATACGCTCTATTATACTTCTCTAGAAGTTATACTCTATAGGTATTAGAGCTTATAACTTCTATAATTAGCATAGGAATAAATCTTAGGGCGAGCTTTTACTAACCTTTTATAAAATAGAAGTTCTTTATTAAGAGTCCTATAATATCTCTAATATTATATAATTACACTTTTCTTCTAGTATTTATATTCTTAGCTTATACCTCTATTATATATCGCTAGTTCTTAGCTATTCTTTAGTAAACCTCTATTAGCTTCTTAAGCCTTTTATTAACCCCTTAGGTCCTAATCTTTATATTTAGTAAGTAGTAGTTAACTATTTGAAGGTAATATCCTATAAGGGCCTCAAATAGGGATATGCTAATAGTAGTATATTTACTATTATTATATAAAAATTCAGCTTTAACTAATTATATTACCTATTAGTTACGCGAGCCTTTACTAAACTTTATAAGATATATAATTAAGGTTTAATACGTTCTTTTAGTCTAGCTATCTATTTATAGATACTATGCGGTAGAGATATGCCCTTTTATATCTCAGGCCTTAGTCTAGTCTCGCTAGAACTAGCTAGTAATTAGTTTATCTTAGTTACTAATAATAGCCTTAGGTATGCTATATTAGCACTCGATCTCTTAATATAGGATCCTCGCTAAACCTATAGCATCTAGTCGCTTAGTTATTACTAAGAACTATGCTACTTTAGTTATCTAGTATATAATTACTAAAATTATATTATAAGTAACTCTATTATCTTAGCAACTTTCTAGTAAGCTAGTTAAGAAGTCTAAAGAAATCTATTAGAATAGGTATACTAGTAGTTCTAGTATTTATAATACCCCGTATAGCTTATGCTATAATATATATACCCCTTAGCAGCGCGGGCACTTAGCGATATATCGCTATACGTCCTCTATTAAATATAGCTAATAAAACTTTTATAAGATTAGCTTAGCTATCTTATTTACTCCTATATACCCTAATCTAGATATATTATAGTAGTTATTTAGGATTTTATAGCAGAGGGATCCCTCTTCTAGGATAATAAGTCTTCTTCTGAACTAAAGGATATTATTCTTATTAACTTAGTATTCTTAATATTCCCTAGTATCCTAGCGAACCTTAGCTATAATATCTCTATAGAAGAGGTCTTTAGCCTATAGTCTTCTAACTATCTATTTAAGATCTACGCCTAGTTATAGCATATAAGCTATTTTATCCTAAATAAGCTCCCTCATTATAGCACGTAGGATATACTATTCTAGTATAGTAACCCTAGCTCCCCCTAAGTCCTCTAGCCTATTGCTATTCTCTCGTAGAGCAGTTAGCATAGTACCTGCGTATGCTTTCGTGCGGGTAATAGCGCTAATATATATATTTATATATAGTAGCTTATTAGTACTTATTATAGGGTGGTACTAACTTAAGGGTAAGGATCCCTTAACCTTAGAGCTAGCCCTCTAGTAAGGTTCTTATATGCTTTGCTAGATAGCTTAGATATAAGTTCTTATAATAGCTATAGTTCCTTTAAGCTTAGTAATATACTAGTAAATATTTACTAAAATCTAGCTAATAAGCCTAAGTTTCTTTCTAAGGGTAGGAAGTATATTATCCACCTTAGTATCTTCTACTATATAGTTAGGGTATTATAATAGTCTATCTATTAGATTAATAACCCCTAACTTATACTAGATTTTAAAGTTAAATGCTAGTAAGTAGTAAACCTATTATGCAAGTCTTCTGCAAATATCTTATATAGGCATAGTAAGCACTCCTTTTAGCGCTACGTAGTCTATAAGTACTATGAATTTCTTAGGGAGTCCTTATAGGTATTACGCCTAGTAATCTAAACTTTCTATAATAATAAGGAGTTCCTATTGCCCTATAGCCTAGCGCCTCTCTATATTTAAGAGCTTCCTTAACTAGAAGGCTACTAGGTATTAAACTATGCTATGCTTCTATTAGAGTATACTAGACGCTACCTAAGTAGATATATTAGTCTTAACCCTAGTTTCTAATACTAGGTTATAATATCTTAGTATTAGGGCTTTAGCGAATACTCTCTAAAGTATCTTAAATATAGTCTATATCTCCCCTATCTAAGCGAAAGCTCCTAACTTCGTGCTATTCTAGCTTCTCTTAAGCGCGCTATTTATAGGGGCTACGATATAGGAGTATCTTATAATAAACTTATAATAAAAGTTATAGAAACTAAGGAATACTTAGATATCTCTAAAAGACTTTAGTACTAGCTATTTAATAACTACTCAGACTTTATCTAGGTCTATTCTAATACTATCTTAAGTAATTTAGAACCCTAGAAAATCTACTTCTATCTAGTAGAAGTTATACTTCTTTAGTTTTATAAATAGCTTAATAGCCCTTAGGTAGTATAGGATAGTATAGAGCTCCTTAGTATGCTATTCCCTTATATCTAAGTAGATTAGAATATTATCTAGGTATATAATATAGTAGGTATCTAAAAGGTTAGTAAGTATTTAGTAAATATACGCCTAAAAAGTTACTAGGGTATTTATAAGCTTAAATAGCATCACGATATACTCGAAGTATCTATATTATATTCTAAATGCTATTATCTACCTATCTGCTTTATTAATTATAATTTAGTAGTATACTTCGCTTAAGTTAATCTTAGAAATAAACTTTGCTCTAGCGAGTCTATTTAGAAGCTTGCTAATTAGTAGTAGAAGATAATAGTTCTTTATTATAATTTCGTTTAATCCTCTATAATCTATATATAGTTATAGGCTTCTATCCTTCTTAGGTATAAATAGTACTAGTACTCCTATAGAGCTAGTTAAGTAGTATATATAGCTTGCTGCTACTATATCCCGAATATACTTAGCGAGCGTTTATAACTACTCTATTAATATAGGGTATATAGGTCTATATAGGGGTTCCTTACTAGGTTTTAGTTTAATATAGTATACTACTCCCTTTAGCCTCGGAACTTTCTTTGTATTCTCCTTATTAAAAATATTAGCAAAGTCTTAAAGTTCCCTAGGAATCTTCTTCTCCTACTTATTATCTAGCGAATCTTCGCCTAAAGTCTCTATATCCTTCTTATTAGAGCTTATAATACTTATTAGATATATAATATAAGCTTATTAGCCGTTCTCTATAATCTCTTAAATAATTACCTCTAGCTTAGCGAGTAAGAGGGGTTTATATAACTAGGTATATATATAGGTATTTATATAGATATATTCCTATCCTATTAAGTTATTAGATAGAAGGATATCTCCTGCTCTTTTAAGGCGAGGGTTTATAATAAAAGCATAGCGAATCTTCTATAGGTAACCCTAATTATCTATAAAAAAGAATATAAGCTAGTAGACCTTGCTTATAGGCATAGGCCTTCCCTAGAAATCTACTAATTTAAGGGCTATAATATTAGTAGCCTCCTTTAGTTAAAGCCTCTTAATAAGATCTTCTTATATACTATCTACTACTATATAGGTATCTATATTAACCTCTAGTTTAACTTCGCTAGATGCTTAGAGTACTAATACCTATTCCTTAATAGTTTATCCTACTAGAACTAAAGTAATTTCTAGCGTAATACCCCTCGGGGTTATATCTACGCCTATTTATTTCCCGAGTATTTAGCATTAGTTATACTAGGTATTATAATTATACTTATCCCGCCCTATCTTAGGTTTAGGTTCTAGTTGCTACCTATTAGCTATATATAGGTTTTAGTATAATTAAGAGAGATATAGCTATATTTCTTATAGTTATAGTATTAGGGTCCCTAGGAGTTAGAGGACGTACTACTAGCGCTAGGCGTTATATAAGTATCTACTAAGTAGTCGTTCCGGGATAGGGTCTCTAGGTAGCAATTCCTTAAGTCTATTAACCTAGGGGGTTATAAGCTGCTCTTATAAGGGTAGTATAGAGAGCCTGAGTATAATTACTTATATAACTTAGAATAGCTAGCGGACGTTCCCCTGCATCTCCCTTCTATAATCTCCTATAATCTCTATATATATAGGGTAATAGTATATATATTAGTATAGTTAATATCCTACTTAAAGAGTTTATCCTTTAGGGTCTTAATAAGGCCCTAAAAGAAGGCATATGCCTTTATATTACCTATACTTAGCTTGCTAAGTACTTAGTTAATAGACTCTTATTAAGCCTAATATATAATTAGTTTCTTATTATCTTTCTAATAGTACTATCTTAAAGTATTATAATAGTTCTACTCTTAGAGCTTAGGTATAATATGCTACCTTCTTATGAAAATTCTAAAGTTTTCCTATTTAAGGTCGACCTAGTTCCCTAACTTATCTATAAGTATTTACTAATAATTCCGCTATTCTATTTATAAGGTATGCTCTATTATACTTAAAGCCTACTAGATATATTAGCTATTAGAGCAGCCAGGGCGGTACTTATAAGCCTCTTTAACTATAATAAGCTAATCTTCTCTTATTATATTAGTAGATTTACTAGTAAGGTGCGCTATATTATAATTCGGGGGTTTTTTATAAACCTTAGGCGATCGCTTAGCAGGAGCTCCGTTGCTTAATATAGTAGTAATTAGCTTATATTAATTAGCTATTATAGTTATAATCTATTATATTAGTACTTAGCTAGTTGCTTTATCTAGCCCTCTAGCTTAGGCTAGCCTATTAGCTATAGCTATGGATATCTAGCCTATTAGCCTATCCGGTCTATAGGAAGGGGTCTTATATTCCCTATTTTCCTATATATGCTCGTTATCTATATAGTAAGTATTTAGTATAAGTAGCCCGTTCTCTTTAGGACCCTTAGCCTTGCTTAAAGCATAGCTTCTTACCTCCCCTTATTAGCTCGTATTATCCTCTAATTACTCGCTAGGGTTAGCTTCCTTATTTAGGTTTATATAAGCTATTTCGCTCTGCTCTTAGCAAATATTAGGTATAGGTTCCTAGCCTGATTAGTAGGTATTACTCAAGTGTATAGTGCTATTATTATTACTAACCTTCCTAAAGTAGGGTAAAAGCAAAAGAATTATAAAGGTATTAAGGGGCTAAGAGCTATAGTTAGGTTAAACTAATAGTAGAAGCACCTAAAAAGTAGGACTAATATTATTATACTACTTTTGCTTACTTCCTCTAAGATCCTTTATTTCTAGCTTTTAGTAAGTATTTACTAAATCTTTGCTATAAGGGTTCTATACCCTAGACCTATAGGCCTCTCTATCCCTTTAGCCTATACTAGCTGAGGCGTCTCCAGCTTCTCCGGTCTAGGTATCCAGTCCCTTATAAATACTATAAAGGGGTTTAATAACTTTTCTAATAGTGCTAGGGGGGTAGAGATTATAAATCAAGTTAAGTAGTTAGATATAAATATTATATACTAATATTATTTAGGATTATATATAAGCTTAGGTAATATCTCTCATCTAAATAATATAATTAAGACTAAGGGATAGAGTAATTACTAAAAGGAGGTAAATACTATAGCGCTAGATTATAAGTAATTAGGTTAAAATACCCTACCTATTAGTATTACTAATATTATAAATAACTAGATAGGACTTCTTAATAGGGGTAATAGTCTTATGGTTAATTTTATTAACTATATAGGATTAAAAACGGTAGCTATATTACTTAATTAGATTATAGATCTTAAATTTAAATACTTTATAATTAAGAAGGGTATTAATCTCTTTTTTATAAGATTTCAGGAAAGAGGGATTATTAGTAATAAGCTTATTAGATTTATATAAAGCTAAGGAGAGTTCCTAATTAGATTTATCTTTTATTAAGATAAATATTATTAAGTAGTTAATTTCTAGTTTAAATATATTAGATAGGTTAGTAATAAAGTTCTTCTAGGGTTATCCTCTATACTAGAGCGGAGGGGGGGTTTAGGGTTAGCTAAGTAGCCTTAGGAGTAATAGGGGCTTATAGGTTATTATCTTTAGCTTAGTTAAAGTCTCTAGGGGTATTAGGGTTACTATAGAAAGGTCTTATAATAATAGAGGGGAAATCTTAAGAGCTATAGAGTAGCTAAATAGTAACCTTTTCGCTTAAAATAGTAATTAACTAGTAGGGACCTTATTATTTATCCTTTTCTTAATATATTCTAACTTATAATTATAATAAGAGGTAGATAATATTATTAGTATTAAGGTTATTATAAGTAGCGAGAATATCTATAACTTTATATTTAGAGTATTCTTTTTATAAATTCTCTATTATAATATTAATCGCCTTAGCCCTAGTAGTAATATTAAGAGAGCGGGTAGGGTTACTACTAATCTATAAGTATATATTAAAAACGAGTAGAATAGGTATTAGGCTATTAGAGCCAGTAGTATTATTAATAGACTTAATTATTATTTAGAGAGTAAGAGGGGGCTTAATATAGGGGACTTCTTTTTAAAAATAATATAAGTATAATATAGGGGGTTATAATACCTCTGTATTTTATTAATTTAGTAGTAGGCTTTAATTAGGATAACTTTAACTATAATTACTATTACTTTTACATTATTTTTAAAGGCTTCTATTATAAAGTTTAATCTAGTATTTATAATAATATAATTAGGTAGTCCCTAATAGATATAAATCTAATATAAGTTAAGGGTTTCCTAGGTAGTTTTTATAAAGAGATTAGAGAGAAAGTAAGTAGTATTAAAGCTAGTTATTATATTAATAATATATAAAGTTATTTTACTTTCAAAATAAATAATATTATAAATAATCTTATAGTTAAATAAATAGTTATCTTAGAGAGAAAATTTAAACCTCTAAGGGGTTCTTATATTTAATTAGTAATATTAATAGATCTTAGTTAACTACTTAATTATTAATATTTAAATAGAATAACTAGCGCGCTAGAGAAGAGTAGTTAACTTAGTAATAGAGGGGTAACTAAATTATTAGTAGAGGTATTATAGTTTAATATCTATTAAATAGCTAGTTGAAGTAAAACTCTCCTCTTTATTGAGGAGAAGCTAGGTATAGCTCTATTTGTATATAACTAGGGCTATAATATTACCTTAAAATAAGTAATTATAGAGGTTATTAAATTAAATACCTATTTAATCCGTATTACTTAAGTAGAGGAGAAAAGGGGTATGAAAGAGTATTATATAGAGAATTATACTACTAAATATGGTTTTAATAGTAATAGTATTAAACGAATCCTTATAGGGGCTATCTCTAAAGCATACTCTCGCTTAGCTAATATTTACTCTATTAATTGCTATTAGTAAGTAAACCTATTATAAGGTAATAACTTATTATTAGTTAGTAATAGAGATTCTAGTAATACCTAAATCTAATATAATATCCTAGAAACTTCCTTAGAGTACTTATTATTAAGTATAAATAACTAGGTTAGAGTAGAGGCTCTAAGTAGGATAAGCTAGGTAAGTAGGAGAGTAAGCTTAGGGTTAATAGCTAGGTTAATACTTATAATTATATAGAAAATAGCTTAATTTAGTAGTAAATTAACTAATTTATTACTATTAATTATAAATATAGTATTAGTAATAAATATAATAAACTTATAAGGGGAGGAGGGCTAGGATTGATCCTATTAATAATCCTAAAGGTATTATTTAACCTCGCTATTAGTATTAGCGTTATTTGCTAGGGCTTCCTAGTTCTTGTTATTACCTTTAAAATTAATAAGGAAGGTATTGAACTTGTAAAGAGTATGGCTAAAGGCCTAAACCAGGAAAGGCTAGAATGTTGAAACGTAGATATCCGTTATTATATTAGAACTATTGCTTAACCTTCTAAGTTTTTCACTTGCAGAGTTTTCTCTAAGGTATATTTATTTGCCCCTAACTTACTAACGTTTTGCTAATAGCATAGCTCTATATCCTATACCTGCTATTATTCCTTATAATTACCCCCCCTTCTAAAGCCTTGGTCCCTAAGGTATACTAGTGGGGTAATATAGCTCTGCGTTGCTAATTATAGGGCGATAGTTTAGCGCTTTTATTATGTTATTTGCTATTGCTCCTTCTTACGCTAGATTTAGGCTGCTATAGTAAATAACGTATTTTATTTTCTAGCGGTTTATATATTTTTAGATTTTGAGTATTGCTATTATTATTTAATTAGTTACTAATAGTTATATAACCGTTTAGCAGTATATAGCTAGTAATTATTTAGCCTTATTGCCTAGCGATGCTAATTATAAAAGGGCGTCTGTTTTTCGAGGTTTCTAACCTAGCTAGATTTTTCCCCCTTTAGTATCTCTTTTTTTAACTTAATAGCCTTCGTTATTTTTCTCTTCGTTATCTATTCCGCGAGCTTTTGCTATAATTATTAATTTTCCCTATTCTTCCTTTTCTAGTTTATCTCTTTTACTATCGTTTCGCTAATTATTCTCTACTATATCTTATATTATATATATAAGCGCGATTCTCGCTAAATACCTATATAATCCCGAAATCCTCTCTAGTAACCTTACTAGTAATGCTAATAGTAGCTATCCCTATCTCAGCTATCTCTGTAGGATATATTAAGATATTATTAACCTTTGCTATATATATAGCGAATATATATAGATACATATCTATTATAACTTCGATAAGAAGAAATATACTGCTATAAGTCTATGCTAGTTCGCTGCTAGGTTGCTATATGCTAACGCTTAGTAGGTTCCTCAGGAGCTTTAGGGCGTAGCTTAGATAACCTAGAATATATTCTACTAGATCTAAATTTAGGAACGGGAGGGTATCTTAACCCCTCTTTATTATTATTATATTCTTACTTCCCTTACTAACTATTTAGTAGTATAGAAATATATTACTAAGCTTATCTATAATCCTATTACTAGTAGTAGTAGCTATAATATAGAGCAGCTCTAACTCCAGGAGTTCGCTTCTATCTATGAGCACCTCGCCCTCGACGTCTTAGTTTATATATGCTATTGCTCGCTGCTCCCTCGCTAATTATATCCTCTGCGATGAAATTGATCGTCTAGTTGATAACCCTTCGATGAAACTAGTCCCTAAGCGCCCTTATAAGCATAACGTTAACTCTTTTCCTGAGTTTAGTAAGTTGCTTTAAGACGACCTCCTTAAGTATGCTTCTAATAACATTCCCTCCTGCTTTATTACTATTACTAGTACTCGCCCCGTCTCTCGCGCTTTATACCTCTATATTCCTACTAAATATAGCTAAGAGGATAGCAACGATTTAGCAAAAAAGGCTAGAAAAGCTAAGAAGATTAAGGTTATTATTACTATCTCTAATAATAGCTCTAGTAATAAGTCGGGTAGTAAGGCGGGTAGTAGCTCTAGTAAGGAGTCGGGTAGTGACCCGGGTAGTAAGTCTAGTAGTAAGTCGGCAGGTAGTTAGTCTGCAGGCGATAATAATAGGGATGCTAGTAATATTAGTAACGCTAGCTTAGCGACTAGTTGCTATAGTGCTATTCGTAGTCGTGGTAGTTAGGGTGCTGGCGCCCGTAGCTATAGTTAGAAGTAAATAACTATTTAGATAGTTAGCTCCCTCCTTTTTCTTATAGGATAATACCCTTCTTTTGCTATAATATTAGCGATAATTCGCTACTTAATATAATTAATATTTTGCTTCTTAATTTAGCTTCTATTCTATAGTCTCGTGATTTGCAATTAGTAACTTATTATTATAACCTTGTAACTAGTTATCCTACTTCTTATAAGACCTCCTATACTATTTATCAAACTTATGAATAGCTTCTTGTGCGTTCACTAAGTTCTCTATAGGCTATCCTACCTACTTAACTAGATATTATATATTATTGCTAATACCTTGCTATATAATAATCTCTTCTACTTCCTATTCCTCTAGCTTATCCTCGAGCTCTAGGTATATAGGCGAACCTTTGCTACCTTCTTAGTAGTTATCCTATAGTTCTAATAAGGTAATAGAGAATACGTTATGTATCTATTAATATTATAGTAGTAAATAGACCCTATATGCTTATATACTAACTAGTTCTATAATAGCTACCTATATAAACCTAGGTGCTAGTTTCTAATTCTTAAACTAGAAGTTCTTTATTAATAGCCTAATAACCTATTTCTAATAATAGGTCTAGTCCTTATGCCTTACGTTATAATACTTAGCTTACGCCTTAGTAGCCTTCTGCTACTATTCCTAGGCCTTCTTGCAGAGTCTCGAAATATATTCGATTTGCTCCCTTATGCCCTATACTATAACCTTATTCATAGGAGCTATATATTCTATATAATGCAGGTAGTACTTATATAGGGCCTCTATTAGCGAGTAGCTAGTAATACTATAGTAACTATTATTATATACAAACTCCGCCTCGGGTAGCTAGACTACCTATTCTTATAGCGAGTCGCTAGCATATGCTTATAGATACTTTTCTAACGTCTAGTATATCCTTTCTAACTACTTATTAGTTTAGGGATAGTATATAGTAGAGAGGTAGCGCTTAATAGCCCTCTCTCTTATAAACTCTTCTTAGAATTAGCTAGTTAAGAGCTTATCTCGGTTACTAATAATGCTCTCTAGACTGCTAAAACGGTATTTAACCTATTTATAGATAATCCGCGCTAACTCAGCAGCTATTAGCTGCTTCGTTATTAGGATAAATATAATAAACTTAGTTATTTAGCATATAATAATGAGAACTACGTTATATTCTCTGCCTATATGCTGAGAGCTCGCTAGTAATCTAGTGATAAAGTCTATACTTATTTCCTAGAATAGGTATATAGGTAAGGGTAGTAGTTGTAATTTCCTATAAAGCTTATGCCTCAGAACGCAGTTCCCCTAGTATATATAGCACCTTATAACGTAATTATATATATCTATAGCTAAGTTTAGCTAATAGAAGTTCCTCGAGATTAACTCAGTAGTCTTATTTACCCCTATATAACCCGCCCTGCGGTTATTATAGTATTAGCAAAGGATCTCTAGCCTTAGAGACCCTTCTTAGGGTATCTCTAGCTATCCCTTATAGAATAGGGTTCCCTAGCTATCGATCGTATAGCCCCTATAATTGCTAGCTAGTCTGCGCGCCCTTTCTAATTATATCTAGTAGTATAAGTTATTAGCTTATAATCTATAGATAAGATTCTCTATTGCTTTAGAGAGTTGCTAATTATCTGCTATTTCGCTTATTATAAGCTCCCTTATAACCTAGCGTAGGATATACTGCTATGCTATAGTAACCCTAGCTCTAAACGAGTCCTCTTAGTTAATAACCTCTCGCTAAGCGTTCTCTATATTCCCCTTGCTCTTTAGCGTTAGGTTATTATAGCTACTATAGTTATAGTAATATTAGCGCGCTATAGAGCGCGATACTAACTAGAGACTGAGGCGTCTCCGCCCCTGGAGCTATCCGTCTAGAAGGGGTACCTTATGCTAGCCCTTATAGCGTTAATAAATGCTTTTGAGGTCTTTATACTACTTTATAGTATAGTAATACTTATCTAAAGGTTTACTAGTAGTTTGCTAATAAGCCCTAGCTTCTTCGCTAGGGTTAGGAGTATATTATTATACTTTACCTCCCCCTCTATATAGTCTAGCCTCTTAGATAGACTATCTACTAGGTTTATAACCCCTGACCTATGCTCTAGGTTGAAGTTAAATATTAAGAGTTTATATACCTACCTAGCAAGCCTTCCCTAAAGGTCCTGCGCGGGCGCGCTAATAACTCCCTTTAGTACCTAGTAATCTATTAGAATTATAAACTTCTTCGATATACCCTAAAGGTAGTAAGCCTAATAGTCTAAACTCTTAATTATAACGAGAAGTTCCTATTAGCCTGCTCCCTAATACTACTCTATATTACTAAGCTTCTATAAATAGTAAGCGACTAGTCGCTACTAACTATTAATATATTATAATAGGATACTAGATATAGCCTTTATAGAAGCATCCGTCTTAACCCTTATCTCGCGGGTTAGGTCCTAATATTAGAAAATAGTTACTAAGCAGAAGGCGGCTTAAAGCTACTTAAAGGCCTGCTAGTGAAACTCACCTCCTTTCTTGCTATTCTCACTACCCTTTAGTAGGGATATTATTAGGGCTATAATACCTAAATATCCTGCGATAAACTTATAATAGAAGTTATAGAATCTAAGGAAGACCTAGATATCTTAATATATCTTTAGCAGCTTCTATTCAGCAATAGCTTAGATATAAGTTTAGTTTATTAATATACCCTTAGGCGTGATAATATATCCTAGGAACTCTACCCGCTATTAGTAAAACCTATACTTACTAAGCTTAGTATAGAGCTCCTACTAGCGAAGCCTATAGAGTACTTAGAGAAGGTCCTTTATATACTGCTCTCTTATCTCTAAGTAAATTATAATATTATCTATATAAGTAACGCAATAGGTATCTAGCAGCTTAGCGAGAGCTTAGTAAATATACGCCTAGAATATAGCTAGGGTATTTATAAGTTTAAATAGCATAATAATATATTCGAAGTACTTATAATATATCCTAAACGCCGTTTTCTAGCGATCCTCCGGCTTAATGCGAATATAGTAGTATATATCTCGAATATCGATTTTCGAGATCTATTTCGCTCCCCGAAGCCTATCTAATAGTTTGCTAATAAGAGGGAGTAGATATTAGTTCTTTATTATCACCTTATTTAGGCCTTAATAATCTATATAAAGGCATAAGGACCTATTTTTCTTAGGTATAAAAAGGATAGGGGCGCCTACCTTACTAGTTAAGGGTTAGATCCGCTTTATTGCTTAGTTATTAGCGATATATTAGCGAAGTTCTTCTAACTAATGCTTATTTAATAGGTAGATAGGCCTATATAGGGGTTTCTTTCCTTTAATTAAATCGATAGTATATTCTATACCCTCTAGGACTAGGTATTGCTTTACTAATTATTTATTAAACGTTACCCGTTTACTAGATAGTTCTAGTAATAACTTAGTATCGCCCTCTAGGATATCTTCTTCTTCTAGAGCTCCTATTAATAGCTTATAGGGAGCGATATTCCCTAATATATATATAATATAAGCCTTCTAGCTATTCTTAATAATCTCTTATATAAATACTAATAGCTTAGTAATACTAAAGTATTTATATTCCTAGGTATTTATCTAGGTATTAATTATAATACCCTCTCTTCCTATAGAGTATTATAATAGGAGAAGGTCCCCTGCTCCCTCGGGTTAAGGGGCTTTAGCAAAGAGTTATTATATCTTCCTCGCTTCTCCTCCTAAGTTAATAAGGAAGAATATTAACTAGTATATATTCTAGCTTATTATAGATAACCTATTAAACCCTTCTAATATAGGGGTGATAGCTACTATAGGTTATAGTTATAGGGATTTAGCTAGTTAGCTGCTAATAATATTAACCTAGGAATAGGAATCTATATCTACTACTACTTCTTATTTAGCGATATTCTAGAGAATAATTACCTATCTCTTTATAATAGCTCCCTTTAGGAGGGTATCTAGTTCTAATTTAGGCGTAGGGGTTACTAGTATAATCCCCTAGCTTACTCGTTTTCTAACGAGTTAAGTTCCTTAACTCTTAAGGATTAGATTATATTAATCCTCGCCTTCTTAGCAAGTACTCGGTATCTTATTAGTATTTTATTTACGCTTCGTCTTACGTATTTATCCGGGTAGTCTGCCCTCTTATACCCCTTTTGCTTATAGCTAAAGTATACTATATAATTAGATATTATAGGTTATATACTAGGGCTAGATATAGACCCGTTTTAGTTAGATCCCTATATTACGCTACTAACCTATTAGTAAGGTATTAGGCTTTGCGAACCCCGTATTATCTTCTAGCTAGAACCCTACTAGCCTATCTTTTAACCCGACCTCGCTACTAGGGGCCCCCTTAGGTTATGCTCTTCCCCTATATACTATTTCTTACTTTCGCTTCGCAGAGGTTCGCTACTCTATTAATAATATATCTCCTATAAGCATTTAGCTTCTATAGCTATATCTCTTAGCCTCTATATCTCAACTTTCTAACGTTCGAGTTCCCTACGTAAGAATAGGGCTAATTAGAAGTATAGTATATAAGCCTTAGCCTTACTATCTTCTATATTAACTATACCTAAGTTCTAATATATTACTAGCTATTTAGTAAAGAACTATATTAGTAACTATATCTCCTTCTACCTTATTATATCTAGCTTCTTATAGTACCTTCGCTCTTAAAGCTTAGGGTTAATATAGTATTAGTAAGTAAATACTATAAAGTTAGCTTATGCTAGGTCTCCTTCTAGCCTAGCTCTGTAGTATTGCTACTAGGTCTATAGGGATAGGCTTATCTTTATAAATGCCTATTAGACCTGCTGCTCTAGCATACTGCTAGTATATAGTCGGTTTCTATCCTCGATTGCTTAGATCTAGTTGCTAACCTAGTTTATAGTAAAGTCCTTAGTTATAATATAGTAGTTATATATAGGGAGCTTTTTATATTCTCTCTGCGAGTATCTTAGCGCTAAGCGATTAGTAAGTTCTTATAATAGGGTAGCGGTCTATTCCTTATGCTGCTATTATTATAGATATATCTATTCTATAAGGCTCTCTTATTATTTCTATAGTAACCTTATAACCTAGGTAAAGATACTAGAGATATTAGCTTCTCGGGGCATCCTAGGCGGGGTGCCCTATTAGCTACTACTCGCTATCCTTTCGCCCCTCGAGGGGTAGTCTGCCTAGTCTAGCGCTAGCTAGGACCTAGCCTAACCCCTCGGGGTTATTCCTCCTGCTATATTATTACTAGGGTTATCTATTCCCCTAGTATAGTATCTACGCTATATTCCCTATATCTTAGGGCTTAGCGAACGATTAGTATCTTATTAGCTAAGACCCTATTAGTTATATTCTATATACCTAGCCCGGAGTTTATTATAGTTAAACTCTATTACTAAATCGTTAGTATATTATTACTAGTTTGCTTTAGATATTCTAACTAGCTCTAGTTTCTCAAATCGAGATAAAAGCAATAGAATTATAAAGAGTATAGCTAAAGGCCTAAACTAGGAAAGGCTAGAATATTAAAATATAGATATTTATTATTATATTAAAACTATTACTTAACCTTCTAAGTTTTTCACTTATAGAGTTTTCTCTAAGGTGTATTTATTCGCCCCTGACTCGCCGACGTTTTGCCGATAGCGTGGCTCTGCATCCTGCACCCGCTATTGTTCCTTATAGAACTCTTCTTTAGTAATATTTTAAGAGTATTTAGACTTAAACTTATTAAACTCTAATACTAAACGCGCCCAAGGTAGTTATCCCGCTTAAGGGCGCTGAACGTAGTTAATATATTAAATATACCTAAACATAGTAAATCTTCTTGAAAGGGTTTATTGCTTTTAAGGAGAAAACCTTTGAAAATTATAGAATTTTTACTTATATTTTTTTAATTATTATATAGATTATATTAATTAGTAGTATAACTTTGATAACTAGCTGTATCCCCTTATAGCTAAAATATAACCAAGAATATCTCTTATAATTAAAAAAAGGTATTTAATTATATAAATAATTAACCCTATTAAATTTATATAAAGTAATATCTTGGTAGTTAATACTTATAAGTATTATACCTTATTAATAAGGCTTTTAAACTCCTCCTTTTTCTTAATTAAGATATATTAATAAGAGATATTAACCCTTTATTATTTCTCTTAATTAGGAAATATCAAGAAGAGATATTAACTCTTTATTATTTCCCTTAATTAAGAGATATCCCTAAGATATATTAGTTTTTAAAGATTTCCTTAGTTAAGAGATATTCCTAAGAGATAATAAACTTTAATAATAATATCTTATAAGCTACTTTCTAATTATAAGGTTAAAAAAGGTCTTAAGTTTAATCCCTTAGAACTTTTTAAATATTTAATAGTTATAAACTTTATAGTGATATTCAAGTAATACTCTAATAAGTTCTATATACTTCTTATTCTAATTAAATATACTTTTCTTAAGTTAGCTATAAAAATAAGTATTATAGCTATTACTTATAAGAACTTTAAATAATATTTAGCTAATTGCTATAGATATATTTAAGAGTTATTATTATAATAGAAGTATATAAAATAGCTTAATATATTTAAAATAAGGTCCCAAGAGTATAAATCATAAACTTATAACTATTTACTAATACTAATAGATAGTAATATCGCTTTAACCTCCTTTATTATAATTAATATATTAAAATAGAGACTAAATAAAGCTAGATACTAGATCTAACTCTCGGTTTTGAAGAGGATAAAAAGAGGGGAAGCTATAAGACCATAAGAGCTAAAGCTATAAATAAACTAGATATCTCAAAACTTATATTTAAACTTAATATAATAATAATTCCTAAAGCTTTCTTAGTACTTCTATTAATTCTAGAGGTGTATTATAAGTTTTAATAAAGTTTTATAAATACTCTATAACCCCTACCTCTTAAACCTATATTAAAGGATATTATTATTATATTAATACTAGAGCTAAGTCTAAATATATTCTATATATTATTTAAGGAAAGTCTAGATATATTAAGTGCTTTATTCCTAACCTAAGGGAAGGAATAAGGTAATCCTTTTATACCTAAGCTAAGTAACTCTTAGAGCTACCCTAGTATTTATAACTAGGTCAAGTATTATAGCGAGATAGGCTCTTAAGAACTAGAAGCTAGACTATTAAACCTTAATAAAGGTAAGGGATATAATTAGGATATTAAACTTAAGGAGGATACTCCGCTACTACTACTTATACTACTTAGTAACCCTAGTAATAGTAGTAATAATAATAACCCTAAAGGCTAAAATAGTAGAGGAGGTAACCCTAGCTATAATAATAATAATAGCTAAAGTGTGAGGGGCTAGCCCGGG
Organism: Colletotrichum sansevieriae; assembly: GCA_026260285.1. Lineage (NCBI taxonomy): Eukaryota > Fungi > Ascomycota > Sordariomycetes > Glomerellales > Glomerellaceae > Colletotrichum > Colletotrichum sansevieriae. The sequence continues at coordinate 94,710 of JAOQIF010000075.1, read as the reverse complement.
GTTTATTCAACTTTGCGGTGCCTTAATTATAGTAATCTAAGCTAAGGAAGGGAAGTTTTCTAGGAAGTTCCCCGTGCGATAGAAAAGCGGATATAGGGCGAATATTAAGCGAGAGCGGTTATTAAGGGTAGAATTCTTAGGGTCTATAGCACCGCCTAGACGCTAGCTATAGCATAGCCTATAACACGTACCCCCCCCCCCCTTCCTCTTAGCCCTTATATAAGTTATAGGTTTAAGCACAGGCTAAGGGCTAGTCTAGAGCAATATTAATCCGGGCTGCTAGCTGCTCTACGCCCTATAAGTAAATAATTATAATAATATGATTTTTTATACCCCTAGTTTACTTCCTCTTTTTTTTTCCTCCTCCTATTTACTTATATTAATATAAGTTAACTAATTAATTATAACGTTATTTTAGCTAATAACTCGTCGTTTTAGTAGTATTTTTAGCGTACTCTTAGCTTATATTAGTATAAGTTTATTATATCTAAACCCCTATTAATTGCTAACTCGCGTAGATCTAATTAATCTAATTTCCCTCGCCTCTATAATAGCACCCCCTATAAGTTACTACCCGCTCTTTCCCTATAATTTTGCTATAATTAACCCTATATAGCCCCTCCCTAACTCTAATAAGGAGATAGAGTCTCCTCCTCCTATTAAGGGCCTGCTCTCTAATTACTCTACTTCTATTAGCCTCTCTAACTACGAGGAGACTGCTCCTAATAACTTCGATCTTATAGATAATCCCCTCTATGCCCTAGCTAGCTAGGAGCTATATAACTACCTTAACTACCCCTTTCCTATATATCCTATCGCCTAGGAGCCCCTTATAATATATTATTTTCTATTTATTTAGCATTCTTCTAACGTTCTACTAGGGTCTCTACTTATACTAGCTTATCTTTAGTAGTATCCCCTAGGATAAGACCTAAGGACCTCTTTATAAGGTCCCTTACCTAAAGTATATATCTATTATAACTAAGGCTAAGAAGCCTAGTAATATTATAGCTTATTATAACGTTATTAAGCGAGGTATACTATCTTATTACCCTTTAATTATTATAAGATTAACTATATTATAAGTAATATTATCCGTTATATCTACTATTCTAATAAGGCTATTAAGTCTACTTATATTAATATAAGTATTACTTCCCTACTATTCCTTCTCTATAGAGCTAATATTCTACTAGAGTAACCCTAGCGTAGTTTATTATTAGGAGGAGTTTGCTTCTCTTAGCTAAGACTACCTTGCTTATTATAACTTTAATAAGAAGACCTCGGTAAGACTCTGCTATTCCTATATTTTAGGGTTATTACTAATAGTTATAGCTCCTTATATAAATCGAGGCTTATGCAGAGCTCCTTTGCGCTACTTCTATCTAGAACTATAAGGTCTATGCTTATATTACTATAAAGCGCGCTACTAAGGCTGCTATTAAGTTAGATACCTCCCCTATACCTTCTGCTAGTTCCCTAGCTGCTCCTATCCTTAGTACCTCTATTATTACTACTACTTTGCTTTCCCTCTTAGTTAAGCTTAATAAGGTATAGCTATATTACCTCGCTTAAGCTTATCTAGATATAGCTAAGTTCCTTTACGAGGTTCGTCTTATTCCTGCTTTTCTCTTATTCCTAATAATCTAACCCCTTTTCTTAGCTTGCTAATATTATTATTACTACTTATAAAGAGTAGGAGGAGTAAGGGGTTATCTTTTTAGATCTATAGTTTCTACTTGCTTACTATTTGCCTACCTTCTGCTTACCTAAGGCTTACTTAGGTCTTATTCTACCTCCTTATAGCCTTAAGCTATAATAGAGTCTCCTATTTCTACTTACTCCTCTAATTATAAATTACTTAGCTACTATCTCTCTATCCTGCTCCTGCTTATTAATTACTACTTAGCTTATAGCATAGCATACTAGGAGTTGCTATTATTCTTATTTATTAAGCTATACTTTTCTTTATACTTATCTACTATCTAGTTATCTTAGAATAATTATAGGGGCTCCTAAGTAAGCTAATTATACTCTATCTATTTAACTAATAACTCGCAATACCTACCCCTACTTATACGCTTCTAGTATATAGCTAGAATAGACTCGACTTCCTATTTATCCTCTCTATCTTTAAAAATCGGGGGTAATTAGGGATTATTAACTTCTTAGCCTAGGAGGGGGTTATTTATAGTATAGCATAGCAAGCTAATATGAAATCGGTTATAGACCTTACCTAGAACGTTTAACTCAACTATAATTAGTAAGATTACCCTAGTTACTTTATACTTTAGGTATAGCTAATCTAACTTCTTATAGGGTCTCTCTATATAGAAGTTAGCTAGTAATAGCTAGACCTTATTACCTATTTTATAGCATTCTACTAGTATCCTTTTACTATTTACTAATTATTTTATAGTATATTAGGCTATAGTAATAGCTACTTAGGCTAACTCTATAGTCGACTTCAGTTTACTAATAAACTTATTAGCAACTAACTCGCGTGAGGTAGATAGCTCTAGCGCGGGCTATACTATTAATACTAGGTTGATATAATATCTATAGGTAAAGAAGAATAGGCTTACTCCTATTATAGCTATATTATAGCTATTAATCGCTAGTTAAATATAGGGTAAGTAAACCTCTTAGTTATCCTAGGCGAAGTTAACTATTATCTATAGGACTACCTAGATCTCTTAATTAAAACGTTCTATTACTCTATATATCTATAGGTAAAAAGCAGTACTTAAATATTATTCGATCTTTATAAGCATATAGAACTATCGCTAGAACCGACTCGTCTAGTTACTACCCCTATTGCTAATAATCGACTTTAGTATACTATAGAATTAGTAGTAGTAGTTTATAAAGCATTCTATATATATTTCTATATCTATTGAAGGTATCCCTTCTAGGGTTATTATCTTAGAGAGCCTATTAACTATTACTTAGAGGTATCTTAACCTTATTTTTACTACGCATAAGAGGTTTATAATAAAATCTATAGCGAGATCGTAATATAGCTATTCTACTATTAGTAAGGGTTAAAGAAGCCTGCATTTCGCTTATTACTAAATCGTTCTATGCCTATAGCTATTATAGTTTCTCGTGAACTAGCAGACTATAGAGGACTGCCTTAGCTAGAAGTATTACTAGGCTAAGATAACTAGGGTATTATTCTAACTAGGGTAGTGTAAAGATATCGAGGGGCTAAGAGCCACGGTCAGGTCAAACTAATAGCAGAAGCACCCAAAAGGTAGGATCGGTATTATTATGCTACTTTTGCTTGCTTCTTCTAAGATCCTTTATTTCTAGCCTTCAGCGAGTATTCGCTAGGTCTTCGCTATAAGGGTTCTATACCCTAAACCCACAGGCCTCTCCATCCCTTCGGCCTATATTAGCCGAAGCGTCTCCAGTTTCTCCGGTCTGGGTATCCAGTCCCTTACAGGTAGCCTATTATTACTAAGTTATAATACTTCTAAATTAATTACGTTTAAAGCATATTCCGAGGGTGGTTTTTATCTATTAATCCTAGTACCTAGATCCGGTCTCTGAATATTAATCGGCTAAGGGTGTTAACGCTATACTTAGTAATCTATAGTTTTAGGCCTAGCTAGGGAGGGAAGCTTTAGTTACCCCTTTTTACTATAAAATAAGCCCCTTAGTATTAGTTATCTTCTGCTTATACTTCGTTCTATATATATTAAAGAGCTAGATCCTCGAATATTATTATAACAAGGGCTTTAACTATTACTATTCTCCTTACCTTACTTACGGCGGAGTTAGGGATTATTTATATTACCCTCTCTTTCTCTTATTTATTCTCTTATCCTTTCAGGGCATTCTATTTATAATATAAGAGCATATTAAGTATAGCTACTAGGCGATTAGGTTAATATTCTAAATAGAAATTATACCTTAATAACTACTCTGCCTAGTAACTTTAGCATTCTATTAAATATTACTTTTACATAAAGTATTTAAGGCCCTTATAGTTAGTAAGAACCTTAAACCTAGGGTAGCTTCTTAGCTTAGCATCCTATATATTTAAATAAGCGATTACTACTAATAGCTCCTTATTATAGATTAGGTAGTTATATTAAGCAGGGGTTAGCTTTTATAAGTAGAAAGCAATAGAATAGCGCTATCCTTATATATCTTCTTAAGTTAGCACCCCCCCTAAAGCAAACCCTAAGCAGTCTATCTTAATAGTAGTTAGGGCTTATAAGTTAAAATAGCATAATACTAGTATAGTTTAGAAGTAGTATTTAAGCGCCTAGAATATATCTTCTTATTCCTTACCCTAGATAAATAGCGCTCCCTTCTTTATTAGGAGGGTAAGGGGCTCTATAACCCCTAAATACTCTAATATAAATATTTAGTAATAGTTAGTAAACCCTAGGAAACTTTATAATCCTTTTACTAAAGTAGGCGCTTCCTATTTAATAATTACCTATACTTTCTCTATATTATAAGTAATACCCTCGCTTACCTTTAGAATAAATCCTATATATTTTACTATTTTTATAGAGAACTTATACTTCGCTAGGTTAAGGTTAAGACTAGCTTCTTAGAGAGCCTAGAGAACCTTATATACCTTCTGCTTATAGTCCGCTTAGGAGCTGCTGCTATAGACTAATATATTATTAATATATACTATTATAAAGTTATTAAGGAACTCCTAGAGCGTACTATTAATATATTATTAGAATATTATAGGGGCTCTGCTTAATCCGAATAGATAGACTAGCTACTTAAAGAGCCTATATTATATATAAAAGGCGGTCTTTTCCTAGTACCCTTCTATTATATAAATCTTATAGAAAGCTGCTATTATATCTAGTTTAGTATACTACTTTACTAAACTAACCCTCTAGAGGGTCTCTTAGATTAGGGGTAGGGAGTAGTAGTCTTACTTTATAATTATATTTAATACTTAGTAGTTATAATAAAACTATAATCCTCTGCTAGACTTCCTAACGAAAAGTATAAGTATACTAGCAGGAGACTTGCTTACCTAAATAAAGCCCTTATCGAGCAAGTCTATAAGCATCTTTTTTAATATTAATAACTCTTCTCTTAATATACTATAGAAGGGTCCCTAGGGTAAGGGCGCCTCTCAGCTAGAGGTATTATACTTAAGGTAGATTTTATAATTTATACTAGGATAACTTAGGGGTAGGAGGTATAACTTAGTAGCTTAAAAAGCTCTATAAATTTATTATAAATATATTATAGTAGTTTCTCTAAATAGTCTTCTAGTTTCTTTACTTTAAGCGCTTTTTTAATATTCCTTAGGCTTACTACTTATATTCCCGCTTTTAACCTAGATAGCTAACTCTTGCTAACCCTCTAGTAGATTGCTACGAATAAGGCGGTATTAAGTTAGCAGGCTTCCTAGATCTCCCTTACTCTCTAGGGTTTTTCCTATCCTTAAAGGGTAATAATAACCCCTACCTTCCTATAGTATACCCGCTTCTCTGCTATATTATAAATAATATAGTTTATTCTATTTATAGCTTCCTTAAGAAGAGGTTAATATCTAGTCCTTTTATTATATAAGCAAAGATTTACTATATATAGCTTCTAATCTTAAGGTATAATATAGCTACGCCTTTTGCTATAGCTTAAGCTAAGTTATTAGCAAAGCCTTGTAATTACTACGCTTAGTAGTCGATATATAGTAAATAGAGGTAGTAAGCATACTAGTAGTCTACTATTATATAGATATTATATCTATAGTCTATTAAAGCATTAATAGGAGTGCTTTTATTAACTCTAACTACTAATATTATAAAAGGCTTGCTTATATTATGTTTTAACTAGAACTATTCCTAACTAGCTTACTCTTCTTTTATTATCTCTAATACCTGATTTTATATTAGAGTTATTTATTTCCTAAGTTAGAAGGGTCTTCTTTGCTTTTAACCTCTCCTAAGTTTAAATATATTATTTCCTTAATAGCTTTTACTACTCTAGGACTATCCTTTAACTTCTTAGCCTTCTAGTAGTCCCTTTATAGGTAACTAATCTAGTTATATTTAAAATAGTAGTATATTTCTTTGCTAGGACCTTCGCCTATACCCTTATACGAGGTATATACTAACCCCGTTATCCTAGTATCCCTATCTATATCTACTTTAGCGGGTAATACTCTCGATCTAAAAGTTATAAGCTAGTATAAAGCGTTAGGAATGCGATATAATCCCTCTAGCTTTTATATAATATCTTATATAAGGCTAATATATTTAATATATTTATAAGGGGTTATATAGTTAACTAGATAGTTAAGGAGCTTATAAGATAGTACCTTATATAAGTAGTCGATCTAGATACTATCTAGCTATACTACGCTACCTACCTCTATAATAGTATATTTAAAGCAGGGTAGGAATAAGGTAAAGGCTTTATTATACTTTATTTAAAGCTCTGAGAGTCTTCCGAGAGCCTTACTTATAATATTAAGGTTATTATAGGTATAGTCTAGGTATACTAAGAAGGCGTCTAGCTCAAATAAGCTATTACTACCCCTTAAGCTATAGAAGGCTATAACTACTAGCTATACTTTAGGTTCTAGGTAGGAGTTAATAAGATACTAGGCCTCCTAATTACTTAGGTAGAAGTCCTGGTCTATCCTAACTTTATTATATATCTATTACGCCTATATAGTATACTTATTGCAGTTTCCTCCGAACTTAGGGGGGTTAGGAAGGGGTTTCGATCGCTAAACGCTACCTGCTTCCTAGGTGGTTTCTAGCTATAGGGTTAGTATTAGTAATACTAGGGCGTAGCTACTTACTATATCTTACTAGGGCTCTATAGTTAGCTCGTTATTAGGCTGCTATATAGTTATTAAGCTATTAAGTTAGTTACTAAGCTTATTAATTACTATATAAATTGCTTTAAATACTTCCTTACCTATTAGTAGTACTTCTAGACTAGCTACTATAGGTATAGCAGGTTCCGTTTTCTACTTACTATCTATTATATTATATAACTAGCGAGGCGGGTATAGAGAGAGAGAGCTTAGATATATAAGGGGCTAGCCCGGGGTTTATTTAACTTTAGGATATTTTAATTATAGTAATCTAAGCTAAGGAAGGGAAGTTTTCTAAGAAGTTCCCCATGCGATAGAAAAGCGGATATAGGGCGAACCTTAAGCGAGAGCAGTCGTTAAGGGCAGAATTCTTAGGGTCTGCAGCACTGCCCAGACGCCAGCAGTAGCGTAGCCCGTAACATAAAGCAACTATTACTATTAGCCTCTAGCTAAACTAAGGGATACTATTAAGCTAATAGCTAACTCTAATAGGTTCTTAGTTAGCTATAACTTTCTCTTATTCCTTCTTTTAATAGATAAGGAAGGGATAGTATAAGTAATAGCTAGTATACTAATTACTAAGCTTAGATATAGTACCCCTCGTTTTAAGATTAATATAATTAGGCTATTTAATCCGCCTTTATATAATAACAAAGTTAATAATATATATATTAATAGTAGTTTAAAAACTATTTACTAGAATATATACTATTTTATTAATATTATTAATAGCTATATTAAGTCGGATGATAGAAACCTAGCTATAGCTACCCTTAACTTATATTAAACCCTACTAAGGTACGCCTTAGACTAGTACTATACTAACCTAATATTAGATAAGAAGGCGGAACTAAAGGACTCTAATTATAGATTATATTATTAGAAAGAATTATTACTTAAACGTTTTTATTTACTATGTGAAATTACTAAAATATATTTAATAAAGGAGAGGTGTACTCTATATAATATATAAAATTAATATGATATTTAATATTAAATAACTAAGGTTATTCAACTTTATAAAGATACTAAAGAGAGCGAATCTAAGGTATTAACTATTATATATAATAAAATATATATAAAACTAGTTATTAATATTCCTTAGCTAATTAGTAAGATAAACTGCGATAAGTTTATTATAAGCTTATAGAAGATAGTCCCTAGTTAGTATTAAATAGTTACTAAAGGATCATAGCGAGCCCTAGTCTAACTATCTATCAAGATAACTTATATAAGAACTACTATAACGCGTTTATTACTAAAAGAAACCTCGAGAACAAGCTATATTACTACTACTTATTATTTATATTATATAAAGGAGACTAAATCTAGTCTATCGTTACTAAGACCTGCGAAGTAAGCTACTAATATTACTACTAAACCCTTATTAAGTTCCCCTTATAAGTATATTTAGTTTAATTAATAATAAAGGCCTAAATACTAATATAACTAGCCTAGTTAATATATTTAATATCCTTACCTACTAGGTTACCCTTTAGTATATATATTAAAAGGAACTAAACCCGAGCTAATAAAAGAGGAAGTATATACTTCGTTCGATAAGGTTAAGTTTAATTATATTTAATATATTAAGGCTAGTGAGGATTTACATTTATAGAAGGAAGATTTAGTTATTAGTATTAATAATAAAGATAACTAAGAGGAATAGGAAGATAATCCTAAGTATGTTAACCTAGTTACTTAATCTGCTTATTATTATAAATACTCTCTAAGGTATATCCCTAGGTATAAGGATACGTACCCTATTTCTAATATTAATTTATTCTGGAATTCGCTTCTTAAGGATCTAGGAATCTACTCGTGCGAAATATACCTTTATAATACTAAGCTATATACTAACTTCGATATTAGACCCTTCTATCCCCTTAGCTGAATATAATAATTATTAGTCCTATTAGGCTATAGCGATATATAGTTATATATTTATACTATTATATATATATAAAGATTATTATCTAAGGCTACTATAACAGACTGCTAATTATAATCTATATTAATACTAATACTAACTATATAATTATAAGTAAAGCTTATATATAATAGTTCTATACCCTTTTATAAGAGCCTAGGGTATTTAAGCTCTTAGGTATTAGAAGCCTTAAGACTATTACTTAGGTAACCTTTTTAATTCTTATATAGAGATAATAACATAATAGGTATATAATAACTACTAAGCTTTATATAAGTATATAGCTTATCCTAGACTTAGATGCTAATCTACTTATAAGATAAGACTTTAATATACCTAATAGGCTTAATATCTTCAACTTAGAGTTATATATCTAGATTATATTATATAATAACATTCAAATTCTTTTATGAATCTATTTAAAAATCCTTTTAAAGGCTTATAATATATATACTATTAGGAATATAACTATTATACTATATAATTGCTCTACTACTTAAATTAATATACTATTAGTAAAATAGAGTCCCTTCTATTTAGCCTAAAGCATAAAGGGTATATATATAGGTAATTTACTATTCGTTCCTATTATTAATAATACTCCTTATCTATTAAAGATTAAATAAGGTATTAAACTTAGAACCCTATTGCCCTTTAAGTCTAATAGATACCTTAAGCTAAAGACTTACAATTAATTATAAGTAGCTTTTTTAATATTATTATAGAAGAACCTAATATATTATTCTATTTTTAATCTCTTAGATTGCAAACTTATGATACTTATTTAGTTATTAGAACTATTAGTTAATAAATAAGTAGAGATCTCTAACTTAATTAATAAGGAAATACTAATAAACTAAGGTATAACTAAGGATAACCTAATGTTAAATTAGAGAGATATCTATAAAGAAAATATTAACCTAAATAATAAGATAAGTATTACTAAGTTTAAAAGCTTACTAGTAGTTATTACTAAAGAAGATATATATCTATAACTAAGATACTAAAGCTATTTAATACTTTAAAGAGGTTATATATATTACCCTACTATCTAGAAGAATTAAGGCTTAATTAACCTTCCTAAAGATTAATATCTTAAGGTTAAACTTATTAAAGGATAGTAAAATATAAATATTAAATAATAACCTTATTCTATTAGTAAAGAAGATAAGAAACTTATTAATACCTTGAATAAGCTTTATACTTAAGATTATGTAGAATAGGGTAACTCTAGACCTATATTTTTAAAGCCTTAGTCTTTATAATATAGCAAATTATAGATAGTAAGTAAAAGGGTTAAATAGTTATAGACTTATATACTCTTAATAAGGCTATAATGCTAGATATATACCTTATACTACTATAATAGGATATTATTAAATGCTTTTATAATAAACTATAAATTATTATAGTTAATACTCAATCCTTTTTCTATTAATTTCTTATTAAGAAGGAATATTAAGATTAATTTACTATAGTTAGCTATTATAACTGAGAACGCTGAAAGGTAGTACTTATAGGATTCTATAATTTTCTTACTTATACTTAACGCGTTATAGATAAACTTCTATAACTATATAAGGAATATACCTATATATTTATTAGTAATATTATTATTACTTCTAAGGACCTTAAGACTTACCTTAAGTACCTGAAAATATAATCCTTAAACTCTTTACTAATATTAGACTCTTACTCTCTATAAAGAAGTTATTTATTAGATACCCCTCTATTCAGTTACTTAGCTTTACTATTAATATATTTAGATTATTAAATATATAAGATTATATTAATATTAAGAAGATTAAATATCCCTATAACGTTTATTAGCTTAAATATTAAATATAGGTAACTAGTTTTCTATAATATATAATACTATATTATAATAATTATATTCAACTATTCTAATAATATGAAATAATATTACTTACTAAAGCCTAAGCTTAAGGGAAGGATAAAGGTACTATAAGAAAGCTCTTTTATGAGAAGAAAAGCTTTAAACCTATATTAGAAGAAGTAGTAAGCTTTAATAATATTAAGGACGTATTAATAGCAGATAATACCTTATTTTATTATAATCCTAATAAGTAGCTATTTATTTAGCTGAACTTATTAAAGGAATATAAATAATATATGCTAGTCTTCTAGCTAGCTAATAATATTAAATAAAAACTTTATAATACTATTAAGTATATTAATATATATCTAATTACTTATATTAATAAAGCTCTTAACTAAGTAGAATAGAAATATTAGCCTATTAAGCTTAAAGTAGCTTACTTAGTATAAGTAATAGAAACGTATTAGCTAATATTATATTTATTGAGATAAGACCTTATAATTATACTTATAGAGTATTTAATAATATATAATCTTATTAAGTAAATATTACTATAGTTAGAGGATAAGATAAGGTCTAACTTATAACTTATATTATTATTAGAATACTTAGCTAATTCTCCCTAGTATATTATTATATCCCTAGAATATTAAATATTATAGTAGACGTATTATTATATCTACTTATAATAGAAATTACCATTAAGGATATTAGGAAACTTAATAAGACATAAGATAATATACTTATAGGTATTAACTTTATAATAGAGGTATCTCTTAATAATAACTTTAAGACTATACTTATCTGATTATATACTAACTCTAAGTCTTAGAGTAGAGTATATAAGATATTCTATAAAAAGATAGATAATATAAACCTTAAATCTATTATAAATAATAATCTTCTTTATTATATTAACCCTTATATAAATAAATAAAAGCTCTATATATTAAAAGAGTTAGTAACGCTACTTACTAATACCTTACGGGCTGCTAATACTGAAGTTCAATCATAACTAATCTGGCCCCGGGATGAATTCTCGCACTGCATTGCATGTCTTCTAAGTGAAGTATTCTATTTGCATCAACCATGAAATTTGACCGCGGAGAAAATTCTTCAGCCGGGCCCTGAAAGCAGACCCAACAACCCTGCCTCCTATTCCAATGCCTCGAATCATATGATGCTATTCCAATTATGCATTTGCTCGCCATGCTATCATGCCAAGGACATGTTTCCCTTTAAAAGTTCCATGAAGTCGTGTCGTTTCGTCATTGTACCATATCGTCAAAAATCACCACTTATCGGGTCCGAAATGCGATCCTTTGGGAACCGTATTGTACGAGCAGGCCTGCCAGTCGCAGCCCTCCTTGTATACCTCAGTCCCCCACCACTTGAAGCCCTTCATATGCCCCGGGTAGATGAACCCGAAAAAGACGACAACAATGCCAAACGCCAGGCCCGAGTCTAACGCCGCGCTCATGGTCATCGTGTACTTGGCCCACCAGGCGCTCTTCCTCCTCTTGATCAAGTAATTAAATACGTAGCACACCACCGCCCAAACCGAGAAGTTGAGTCCCGTCGCCGGCGGGATCCATGCCATGGAGCCGAAGACGACGGGGAGGTTAATCTTTCGAACGATGCTGTGCTTCTTCTTGCGGCTGTAAAGCCACAGGGGGATCGGCATGATGGCTCCAACGAGGAAGCACCACACCAGGCCGCGATAGGTGGCGTTCGGGCCGAAAAACTCGCCTGGGCCGACAACGCCCCAGAGAATGGAGCCGTTAAAATGCACGCGCGCGATGGGGCATGTGAATCCGTTGACGGCCTCCGAAGTGCAGATCCCGCTGACGTTGGCAAACATCCAGTTGAGGACGCCGATCTGTGTCAGGGACGACACGATTGTCGCGACCATCTGCACCGAAAACATGATGCGCGGGGGGATCTTCATATAATGGCCAAGCTTGAGATCGGACGCAAACTTGATGCCCTGGGCCGATGAGATGTATCCGTAGGTTACAAATACCATGTTTGCGATCGGACGTCCCGGGAACACGACGCCGCAAACAAGCTGACAGATCAGGTAGATGCTGCTGTGCTGGTTTGTGACCGCCATGATGATGCCGTTTGGGATGAAGAAGAGCGCGCAGATACCCAAGGCCAGGAGCAAGCCGTACCACGGTAGGTGAATTGGGTAACTGTTCTCGTTAGACGGGGTTTGTCAGGAAATCGGAGGCGAGCCTTACTATTCAACCACAAACATGCCGACTGCGAGCATTGTCACAAACGTCAACACGTACCAGGATAAGGGCGCGTCCTTGTACCGCTTCATCAGCCGGCAATGTACGTCTTCCCGGAAGAGAAGATCGGCCTGGGAAGAGGATCTTGAACGAGCGCCGCGGCTGCTGCTGAAGGACCTTTGAGGCCTAAGGTTCTCGGATACGCCAGAAACAGGTTGATAGACGGCCTGCCCCTCATCGCGAGCCTCCTGAAGCGCCATCTTCCACGTCTGCCAAATCTCCTTCCCATGCCAGCAGAATGTGTGTGTCAGCAACGCCGCCAGAGCAGCGAATTGCACGCCATAACTCAGCACGTACGTGATGGGCAGGAACACCCGGCTGTAAATGGTGTAGGCCTCTCTATCAAAAAGAAAGTCCTTGGTCAGGATTTTGCTGACTTCGTAAACCTTGCCCTGGTTGTCGAAGACAGAAGATGACAGCATGGGCATGTATGACGAGTAGAAGAGGTTGGCGTAGTAGGCGATTGGCGCAACGAGCCACATTACAATCACAAGACCGCCAATGACATTCATTGCGGCCCAGAAAGGCACCAGAAGGGGCGAGCCAATGTAAGTGATTTGCGCCCAGTCAAAGGTCAGAGGAAATAGACCCAGACCAGAGACGACGCCGAACAAATTAGCAACCACAACATTCTTGGGTGCAAACCAGGTGATGACGTTGAAGTAACTCAGGCACGGCATCAGGAGGCCAGGAAGGAAGTAGAAAACGAAAGCGCCGAACCAGACAATGTAGAAGAACTTCCATCTCGAAATCCTCCAGCCATCTGCAACCCTGTTCTCTTCCTTGTGAAGTGTGCCAAACATAGCAGCCGACATCAGAGTGCCCGGCCAGATCATGCCGCTGGGTCGCACCAGGAAACGGCGGGTTAAGCCAGCAAAGGCGTAGCCAAGAATCTGGGTCGAGAGGATGAGCAACAGTTGGTAGGTGATCGTCGCCTCCTGGTTGTAGAATTTGGACTGCTCGACAATGACGTCCGTCGCAAAGGCAAAACCGAACGACACATTACTGCTCACATAGACGCAGGTGTGTTCCTTTTCGTTCCACCGTCCTTGTACGAGCCACCGGCGCACTCGAGTCAACCTCCTCTTCTGAAATGATCTGCCGTCGGCTTCTGGCTGCAGGACACCATCCACGAATTCCTCTTGCGGGTCGCTAGGGAATTTGAGGAAGTAATCCCACATCAGACCGAGCGGATGGACTAACAACAATGCAATGACTGGCGTAATAGCAACGCTGGGGTATCGTAATGAGAAAAACAAGTTGGTCGAAGACCCAAGCACTGAAAATAAAACCGACAGTGTCCACATTCTTGGGGTGTTTATGGACAAGGTAATGTTGTCTGTAGGCGGTACGGAAGCGCGCACCACCTCGTGAGGCGAATTGTCCACGGGATCCTCCTCAGGCTCGCTCCCGGTGTAGTCGTCGTAGTCCACCTCGTCGTCGGCAGTATCTGACTTGGCGTCCTCGAGCATATTTGTCGTTACGGGTGTTTGAGTCATCCCAAAGCGCCCGTCAAGACCGGTGGCTAACGCCGCTGCGTCGATGTCCTCGGACAGGCGGGAACTTTGCCTGGAGGCGGCGGAATACTTTGACGAGGCCGATTTGGTGGCGTCTGATACGTGGCGGAGAGGATGTGCGGTGCCCATCCTGGAGTCACTGCCGGTAGGTGACACACTGCGGCTCGGATCTTGTGAAACGGCGCCATATGACGGAGCGTCGTCGCGCGCAGAGCGCAAGAGGGAGGGTTTGGAGGGCATAACGCCGTCGCCTAGATTCGGAGAGGGAGGTTCTGGGATCGGCTCGGGGGTATCGTCAGCATGTTCGGCGGCGCTCGAGGCGTACGAGAGGGCGGAGGGCCGGCTTCGTAGTGACAGGTCGGATCGTGGGTGGTGCGTTGTGTGATATGGGTCGCCTTCGGTTCCTGGGTGGAAAGATGAAGAGGGTGTAGAAGACGTCGAAGTATCAGGCGGTTGTCTGATAGAGCTGTCGTTTGTGGAACAAGGTGCAGGAGCAAGAGGAAGAGGTTCAAGGGCCAAAGCTACCGTATCGGCGTCAGGATCGGGAGGGAAAGGCGCCGTCGGCTTGTTTTTGAGGCCAGATGGCTTTTTTCTGAGGCTCATGGCTAGCCGATGCCTGTGGCAGCAGGCCAAGGCAGCCAAAAGAAGCAAGTGACGGGCCAGAAACAAGAGGAAGAAGCAGGGCGACAGGGAAGGGCGGTTGGTGTGAGTGGACTGTGGACTTTTGGAGGGACGCTTGACACAAGACCGCAGGTGCGCGGAGAACACTTGGTGGGGTGGCTAAGGTAGTCGTCGGGGGGTGCGACAGAGAGAGCCTGTGAGGTGTGATTGAAGGTCCCAATGGGTGTACTGGTGTGGCGCTGCTTTGTCGTCGGTACCTTTCAGGACGGAGCCTTGTCTGGGCCAGGTTTAAACAGCAATTGGTGCAGCTCTGTGATTCTCGAGGTGTGCTATAGCTGACAAAAGTGCTATGATAGTGGTGTTTTGCGATGAGGTGGTTTGTTTGGCGGCCGGCTGTTTCGCTTGAGGGACGGGAAAGTTGCTGGGGGTCGGCGGCGGCGGCACAGGCGGCAGGGTGCTAGTGGAAAGTGACTTCCAGGTTGTGGTGTGGGAACTGCTCGGGGCTGGAGCCACAGCAAATGCTTGAACGAGAGGCGATGACGGACTTGAGCCCTGTGCTCAGGTGCGTTGGCGCTTTTTCCCATGGAACCTGGAAGTGACAAGGACCCGGGATGGTCCAGGTCGACGTAGTTGACCAACCTTTCACAGTGAAAATGGCAGAAAGGCCTGTCTGTGCCGATGAGATGAGGCAACCTGACATTCCTGACTCAACTCCGCCGTTGGTAAAGTGGCATTGGACTTGTTGTAAACATCAATACTCTGGGCAATTGAGTCTGCAGAACCCTCTTCTGCTGTACCGAGTCTCAATTTGCTCCTCTCAACCAGCGGTAAACAATGCCTTGCGGTGTAGCTACGGGACCAGTGAAGCCCCATCACCAGTATAAATCCCATGACAAATCCGAGCACTGTGACTGGCGGTTGCTCCAACAGCCACTGCAGTCTTTGCTTCCGTACCTGACGGTGAGATCTAGATGGTGTCCTCCCCGTCGAGGAGGAAGGTTGACCTGCGGCGATCCATAGGCGATCCAAGGCACTGGCTACCACGTGCAGTTGCAGCATGCAACATGCAGCCCAGAAATTCGGAGGACATCCGTAATAAGCATGCTGGTCTTGGTCTACCCGGTAGCCTGATGGCAGGTGGCAGATGCACAGCTGCCGGAGATGCTTTTTGGCCGCAGGCGGTAGGCCGGTGTAGCCTTGAATTGAGAAACCACAACTCTGGAAAGACTCTTCTTTAGTCGTACTGTCATATTGCGTAGGTCAAGTAGTTGTAATCAGAGACGCAAAGATGCATAACGCAGCTCGCTCCAAGGATGTAGCACCTTAGTTAGAAAGAAAGGCACATCACAGACGGCCAAAACCGAAGCTAGGTCGCGGAAGAGAAGTTACTGGCGACAAGGGCGAACAGCTCCATAAGTTAGCCGCCCATGTCCCTTGCTCTCTTTATCGTTCTCGGAAGTCCCAACTCTAAAGCATCAGTCACGTGTGGGGATTCATGGCCATATGCATAGTACGGGCCGGGCAATGCAACCCATGAAGATGTTAGCCCACGGACTCTACCACTCGACGCACTCGTCAAGAAGAAGTCATCGAGCCGAAGCAGCCCGACGGCGAGCCACAACCAGCGGGAGACCCAATGGCCGTGCGCGGCCGGGAACAGGCTATGGCGAATATAGAAATTCGGTGGAAAAAGTACAAGGCAACCCGAGGCATCATCCGTTTGGAAGAACTTGGTTGGTAATGTGCAACGCTTTTTCAAAAGCTGACCCGATCAGATTAGATAAGCTTGTTACGTCTGCGCTTCGGACCAATCTCAGTTGCGTCTGACGATTGGCTGAGCATATCAAGCACGGCCTCTGACATAAGCAGCACCTCAATGAATTTCTTGGGCCATGCCAAGGCGTTCTGATGTTTTGCCCGCTTCAGTGCAGATTATCACGACATCACATCTTACTTTCCGCTTTGCCAGTCATCTCAAGTGTGGGATGCCGGAGTCGACGACTCAACAGTAACCGCCAGAGGAGTCATACACCTGAGGTATTATTGTACGAATTTTCAGCCTCCTCGTCGTATTCTGAGAATCCCACCATATGCAGCGCCTAAAGCCCTGTCCTGGACTAAGTCCCTTCGTCCAACTTCCAAGACACTGCCATCCTCCCATTATCAAAACAAATACAGCAATCGCACAAGACGCGCTTGCGGCGGGTGTCTAATCTGCCACCTCAATGCCTACACCATCTATCCATGAACCCTGTCCTGCTCACCGGTCGATCTCCATTAACCAACTACAACCAGATGGGGGAATCCCCGTCCAGAACTCCGCAATCGCGATCCTGATTGGGATTTCCGTCATCAAATGCGTATCATCAGCGATTACGTACAGCGTGATCCGCATAAGCTAATTCCATCCCATCACCACCTCACCACATTTTGTTTCCGCCCTTCTTTCCTGGGCCGTTGCATGTTCAGAGACTTCGCTGTCCAACATCAGGTCTTCGCCAGGCTCAACCCTTTTCCCAACCATTCATCCACCCCGCCCGTCACATGACGTTCTGTGATGATTACGTGTGACCTCTGGCCGGCCCTGAATTGTCGAGTATCTGAATTGAGTTCACAGGTCTGGATATGTATGTTAGCGGTGGCATCCTTTGTAGGCTTGAAGCTGTTGAGATTTATCCACGTGGTGGCTTTACCGGGTACCTTGCTGGTCCCTTGAATATGGAACATTCGAGCGGCTTGACAGTCCCGTCTTTCGGACTGTTGTGGCTGGGTCCGGTCCCTCGGTGGCTGGTAAGTGCGGGGCCGTGGTCGGAGTGGGTCTCCGATATGCCCCGTCCGGATCCGCGCCATTCTTGTCACCTGCAAACCATAACTATAGGCCTCGGGTCCTCGTCGAGATATTCATGAAGACCTGACCTAGATTCTCCGGTTACAACGAGACAATGTGGCGGTGTAAGTTTTGTTCGGATTAGCCGAAAGACGGCAATGAAACATCACGTAGAGATCGAATGGAACAACCAACTCGAAGTACCGTTGTCGCATTACGAGGCGGACAGTACGGTTGTTAGCATTCGACTGCGCGATCGATCGCCCTTAGGAATTATAGAACCACCAGGACGTGATAATTCATAAGCGGTCGATTAGTAACATGTTTTCCACTCTCTGAGGGTGCAAGAATGCAAAGTTAATTCAGTTCGACGTAGCCACGACAGTGTTTACAAATATAGACTATTATGTTAAACCCAAAGCGCATCAAAGCGCAATTCACGAAGCACGTGGTCAATCTGAGAATGAACTTTCGAGTTCTTCACCGCATGCGATGAAAGCGCCACGCCTTGCGATCAGAACGAATTCGATTGAAGGGATCTAAATCAAGACTCCCAAATCAAGACAATGACAGAATCAAGGATGTCCTCCTCATGCTCTTCGTCATCTATCTCCCTGGCACCCCCTTTCTTCACATACACCTGCCAAACCTCCCCATCATCTCCCACCAAGGCATCCAAGAACGACCAGACGGATCTCGAACCCCTCCACGTCAAAATGTCCTTCTGTTCGCTCCAATCATCCAGCACAATGCCCTCGCTAAGCGGCAGCTCCGCCTGGAGACCATACTGCATGGCGCCTTGAAGCACCGCGCTGCTCGACATGGGCACCACCTCGAACCCCTCACTGTAATGCGTGAGCGAGTACCCGTTGACCAAGACCCAGTCATCCGCGAACCGAAACCGTTGCAGAAAGCATGCTTCCCCACAGACAGATGTCACGAGATGTGCTCTACTGGGGTCAAGTTGGTGACGGGATTGGGTGTGTCGCAGAGTCAAGGGGGAGATTCCCAGATCGTATACCGGAGCGTGCATGTGGTATAAGTCGTCTCTCGGCGAGTAGAAACTCGAGAGAATGTGAAGGGGCAAGTCGGTGTACTCCGTCACGCACTCGTGGAGGGCGCCGTCCCAAGTTGTGGAGTTCGCGAAGGGCGGTCGGCCCGGAGAAAGGCATGGGAGATTGGATATGGTTGCAGCTGCTGAGATGGTGAGAAAGATGGCACCACCGCCGTGCGTCACTGCCTTATCGTCCTCGTCGGACCAGTCTGCCCGTTCGCTTGGGAGACCGACATAGTAAGGATCTTGGGGGTCGAATCCGGAAAGGTCGGAAAGCAGCTGTCCCGGAGTCGGAAAGAAGATGTCATCCTCGAGAAGACCTAAATACTTCTTCGTCTGTCCATCATCTGCTAGGGCTCTGACCACCTCCGACAGGATATCGACAAGTTCAAAATTTCTCGAGATCTCATCAAGATCTTCGTCAAGGACCAGGACCGTGGCTTCGATACCCGCGTCTTTTAACTTATCGTGTGTCTTCCAAGCATCTTTTGTCGAAGAATTGTAAAGTGCAATGACGACGCTGGCCCCGTTCGAGTTCCCGTGCCCGTCAGTCAGCCATCGCTGCCAATTTCTGACCAGAGAGTCATTGGCGTGCATAAGCCGCTTGTACGTAGTGGAGATACCGAAGAGTAGATCAGAAGCATCGTTGTCACCTGGAGCTCGACTTGTTGCGACGGGCAATATCGTATCTCCACCTTTATCTAAGGACAAGTCGTCGTCGTCCCAGCTAACAGCAAAGAAGTCGCCGTCGACAAAGACTTTCTGAACATTGGTCATGGGCAACCGCTGCAACGCCTCTGGGACTGGTCGTACTCTCTGCGAGAACAGCGAAACGTTCCGAGTGAGGCCATGTTTCTCCGCAAGTTCCCTCAAATATAAATCAGTCTCGACTGTCGTAAGACTCGCCTTTTGTGGTTTGATCACCGGCACGAGGGGGTCTGTATCAATGATTTCGTGGGCATCCTGGCGACTTCGCACCAGTTGAATAAGAATAAAGAGTAAAACGAGCAGAAAAGTGGCCGCGTGTAAGGCCCTCGCGTGATGGTGGTAAGCATAGAGAAGTTGTTGCATTTTGGTGGCGGCGAATATGTATCCTCGTTCACCCAAAACCAGTTGGGACGAGATCATGAAGGGACACCAGTCAATGCGAGCAAAACCGGCTTCCTGCCCGTCGAGAAATAGCCATCCTTTTGAGTGAATGTCGGGAATGTTGGCTTCGATAAAGGGATGATTGGGGGGAATTCAGCTGAGTGAGACATCGTGCGTGCTGCTCAGCTCAGACGCGCGACTGTAATGGCGCAGCGATACCAAGAGGACCCCAAAATAGGATGCTGTTTCGCAAAACATTTCTGTCAAGGCATGTTCGGCTGGTAGTTCCCTTCGTTGAGCATCTCTCGAGCAGTTCGAGAATCGAGCGGTTCAACGCCACGTCCCAGGCCACAAAATTCCCACTCGACAACACAAGGCGATGTTCTGTTCCCCCCTGCCGCTGACAGCAGCCCGCACTTCTCCCGCACTGACGTTGCCCTCCTCGCCAAGACTAGTTGCGCGGCGACGGACAGGAGGAAATAGCACCCAAAGCATGAATTTTCTTAGAAAATGGCATTGAAGCGATCTCGGCTTTGGAGTTGTGGTTGAGGAGGCTCTTTTGCGGGGTTCTCGAGTTACACCCTGGCGGCGTTTTGCCCTTGTTGAGAGCGATGCGCGGCATTCGGGATCAGGATTGGAGGTAATCAAACTCGGGCCGACGGAGGGGTTGGGCCATCAGTTCATGAGGTGGTTCGGGAAGGAAAGGACGTGTAACAGGGAGCATGAGCGTTTCGGGCAGTGATGAATGATGGGAAGAGCTGATTTCGGGTGATTATCTAAGACGCCTACCCTTTGGGGACGACGAGGGTAGGCGGGCCGTTCACGCAGAGATGCTTGCCGGCGTCCTTGCTTTTCGTACTCTTTACACCAACACTTACGCCTCGCTATGCCGCGGAGGCCTCGATAGTGACGGACTTTGTCACACAGCCCCTTCTTCCAGTGTTCTCTCTATCTCCATCTATTCCTTGGCGTCTTGGTCGCTCTCACGTAGGGCCTCTCGGAGATATTCTCAGCATCACACCAAACGCTTTTGCTTCTCCACACATTTATTTCTCCTTCCGATGCAGTACGACAGAACAATGGTGTAGCGGTGGCCACGACGAGTTTGCATCGAGGGCGGGCGGAAGAACCGTAAAGTATGAGGTCGCACCAAGTGAGGCAACCGCTGTCGCTTCTTCAGGTCAGTACCACCGGAACATTCGTCACTCCGCACCTCACCAATAAGACCCTATTACCTTCTGTACTGGCGCCATCATATTGACTTGTATATTCGAAGTTCTTAGTCGTGTGCGGTATATTGCGACGAAGACCTTTTCATTCCAACCAACTGACCTCGAGACTAGGAATATGCGGGAGGTTAAAAGCTCCTTACGGGATCTTGCCGATCGCTCGTTCGGCTTCGGGACAACAGAAACATCTTTCCGTCACAACCAGATGAGCCCGCCGCGGCAGGCCTCGCTTTCGGCCGCCGCGAGAATCTGAAGCTGTCCGTGCCGCCCGCCCAAGCTACACAACCACGCTTTGCACGCACGCAGTGTACTACCAAATCCCGACTTCTGCATGGCAAAAGAGAAAAAATACTCCGGAGTCGATGCGTACAGCCAGCACCGCATCCCCTTTCACGTCGCACCGCGCATGGCGGCCTCGCCACTTCTCTCCTGTCACTCACTGCGGTGTCACCGAGACAGCTTACGCTCATCTGAAACCGCGATAGCGTCCTTCTCATAGACTCTTTGAGGAGGAGCAGTCATAGTTCTCAGATTAGGCCTTTTGCCCAGCTTCAGAAACGACAGGGTCTGACGAACTCGCCGGAGTGCCAGCACTAAAGCCAAAACGCGGGATTGTCCTTCAAATCTCGGTGGGATTTTCCACATCTCCCCGGGCTGTCAATATGAGAGAATCTTGACAAACGCCCAGGTCCATGTTCATCTTGTTGGGCCAAGGGGTTGAAGAGCGGTGTTCTCGCTGTTGCCCCTGTCCCTGTTAAGTGGCCCGGCCATCTTGTTAACCGGCGGTCTCTCCAACTTCCCATATTTCCGTTTGCAACTACGCTTGGACTGAGCTTCACGACCGCGATGTTGTGGGTTTCTATTGCAAGTAGCGGTGCGCGGGAAGCCGCATCAAGCTAATGCCTAACCAAGTGTTAACGCAGCGCTAGGCAAGGGGTTGTTGACTCGAACATGACAAATGCCGCTGTCCACTCTCCAACGTACCGTCCTTAGGCATCCTCATGCTATATGCAGAATCACTGCAGCAACTCGGCCGAGAAGGGACGGAAGGCATCGAAAAACCCTGATACCTCATTTCGGCTTTCAGAACGTCGTTCAAATTAAGCTGCTCATTACTCGAGCCCGATTTTCTCTCTAGCATGCCTACAAGACAGCCTACTGGGAAACTATAACGCTTTGATCCTTTAAAAACGATTTTACACGCCAGAGCATGGATGGTGTTCCAGATGGAGCGGATTCTTGTGCTTCCCATCGGACATTTTTCTTGTGCTTGTACACCTGCAAGCTCGTGGTGGGGAACAAGGACATCCTGATGACAGCTGCAACCACCCCCCAAGGACAGCCATACGGACGGAGTATCCGACCAGACTTCTCGAAATGCTACAGAATATCTGACGAAGAATATCGGTCTGCCTACGGATATGCACATAGACTGGCCACAAAGGAAGTGGCCTCGCTTTGGCGGTCTGACGAAAGACCAGCCACCATCATTGCAGGAGTTGTGTCCTTAGTCATAAAGGCGTCAAGGCACACGACGTATACCGCGATGGCAAGGCTTCAGCTGTGGCAGACCGCAACTCAGCATTGTCCGAAGAAGATGCTCTTTCCCATCAAAGTCTCAGGAGACTACCAGCCACGTGTGTCGAGTCAAGTTGACGTTGCCCTGAGATCTTCAACGTTGCAGGATGACCAGCTTTGTTGCACAATCTCGACCAACCTGACAGGCTCAGTGGCTAGAATGCTCTTCATGCAGCTACCCGCCAGTCCACACTGAAGAGCCCACCCCCGTGCACCTCCAAACATGGTGCACCTCCCTGTTTGGTTGCAGCGGGACTTGCGGTATTTGCGCTGGCAAACCTGACCAATAACTCTGATGCCCCTGCGGATGAGCTCAGGACTCTGCTGTGAAGCCCTTTTCGGACCAGCACCTGAGTTGGTGCCATCCGATGAAACCAGTCTAGTCTCAATATCAGGCCTACGATGGTCATCGGACGGGTGTTGAGTGGTGCGGTAGTCTCTGACTCCCGCAACCCTCCAAAGGCTTGTCTTTATCAGTCAAATCCAGCCCTCTCGGCAAAAATGCGGAGACGGCTGCGTGGAAACTTGTCCGGGGCCGTTTGGCACGTCCGGTCTTCAACCACAGAGACAGCATATCCGGTGACTTGCGGCCAGAAAAACACACAACCCTCCAGACGTATCCAAGCTCCATTAAACTTGAACCTGCGAATCGTCCTTGGGAGGAAACATACTGGGCTCTTCTCAGTCTGTATCTGTGAGGCACGCTTTTCTCTTCAATGAACCAGTCATCTCTCACTCCTTGGCTTCACCTCGATACGGCAAAAAAAGAGCGGTGGACAGGCACAAACGGAGCCTTGAATCCTGAGAGGTCGATTCCAAGACACCGCAACAAAGAAATCTGCACCGAGAGCGCCGACATCAAGGCGGGAACCCCCCGAGCCCCGTACTGGACTGCAAGCTCCGTTGCAGAATTGGCTGTATCTCCAAGAAAGACGACAATCTCGGCCTCCCCATCCCTTGTCCTGGAAAACTTTCGCCAGCGTTCTGCACGCCCGGGAACGGTGAGGCGCCAACCCCCAAAGCGAAGACTTTGGGTGTTTGTCGATTGCCAAAGGGAAAGCCTCCGTCGTCTCTATCGACCCTTTCTTGAACGGGTCTCGCTATTCCTGCAAGACTTGTCTTAAGTCGCCCATCTTTCCCACTCCTTTTAGGGACAAGTTCGCCTGCACCGGGTCATCGGGACTTTCTCGCATCGCAGAATTACACCGCTTCCAAGACATCATTCGCCTCTACAAACAACCGGCAGGATGCTTTCCGTCTCTTCTCTTCTTAACCCTTCGCCCCCGGGGCCGCTTCCTGCTCCTCGGTTTCTCCCAAGTCCTGCCAAGTCCTCACCGGGAAGCTGCCACGCCGATACAGCCTCGTCAACTTACTTGAGCCCCCCCGTAATCCCCAAGCTCAACATGCCCAAAGACCCGGCTCCATTGTCAAAGTACAAGCCGCGAGGCGTCATCAAGTATTTCCCATTCGAGAACATCAACGAGCTGAGCCGGCGGGAGGTGCTTCGTTTTCGTGTTACCCCTTTTGGACGGATCCAAGAGTCCTGCGCCCATATTCCTTACAACAGCGGCAAGAAGGACTTTTTCGAGAAAACAGGCCGTGAGAGTTTCGAGGGTAAGTGAGGCTTGCTGTCGATGGCTAGCTTTTCTGATGGGTTTGTCCAGTTTTCAAGTATGAGTTCAAGGTGCCGGGAGAGGACAACGAGTTCACCGTCATGTGGGACTACAATGTCGGACTTGTCCGCATGACGCCGTTCTTCAAATGCTGCAAATATTCCAAGGCAAGACGCCGAGACCCATCGATTTCTGTTTAGAGACTAACATGTTGTAGACTGTACCAGCAAAGATGCTCGGCCTCAACCCCGGCCTCAAAGACATCACTCACAGCATCACCGGAGGTGCCATCGCTGCTCAAGGTCAGCCTGGGAGATTCTACCTGACATAATTCCATACTAACAAATACAGGTTACTGGATGCCTTATGAATGTGCCAAGGCAGTCTGTGCCACCTTTTGCCACAACATCGCCGGCGCCCTAATCCCGATATTCGGACCCTCGTTTCCATCCATGTGCATTCCTCCCGGGTCTCCAGACTACCAACGAATGGTCATCGACCACCGCATCGTCGAAGATGCCATCAGAGAAGCCGATCTATTCCGCAAAGTTCAACATCACGGATTCCCCTCTGCCGGCCTCAACCATCTTCCTAGCATCGACCCCCGGCCCATTCATCCTCTCCGGAACGACAGACGGTTGCGCCTCAATACACGCTTGATGAGCCCCTACAGCGATACTGACGGCGAAGGTCAAAGATCTTGTCCAGATTCGGCATCCAGCAACGGCTCCGAGAGCATGGGCTACAGTTACGGCTACCATCATGCTCCACCGCCCCCTCGACACGCACAACCACCCACATCTGGCTGGACACCTGCAAATCGCCCTGAGCCACACCGTCTGGTCGATGAGAGCTACCGCTCGCCGCATCCCTACCTCAGCGCAGTTCCGCGCTTCACCCCTCTGAACAGACCCACGATCACTCCTCGCCCTCAGTGGAGCAAGAGGCAGATCGATCACGACGAAAGCGACGGAGCCCGCGAAAGTGGAGAAAGCACGAACAACAGCAGTCCGGCCCTGAGCTACGTCTCAGACCAACGAAGAGAGGAGGAGCCTGACGCCGAGCTGGCGGAGCAGAACGCCGCCCTGGGCCTCATGACGCTACGCACAGCTCCCCGGAAGGAGCCCCGGTACCTCAGCGACCTGGACAGCCCTGACGCGCACCGCACCAAGCGGCGAAGGGCCACTTCAGCGTGAAATGTCGGGAAGGGTGAGCGAACGGATGATGTGTAACGTAACTCTAGATTCCCAGCTTCGCTCACGCAAATGCTATGTTTCTCTCTTTGGATGTTTGGTCAGGTTATGAAGTGGTTAGTTAGAGAAGATCGACTCGGGTCTCATGATGAATTTCAAATGTTTTGCGGATAGGCGCTGCGTCGATGATTCTTCGGGCCCCGGGAGGGGGCGGGGGGGTTAAAAAAGTTATTCAATTTACCATTCAAAAAAAATCGTGTCTTCTTTCCTTCATTCCAATCATGATAACAACAGCCCATACACACGCCCTCCAAAGCCCTCCAAAGCCCTCCAAAGCCCTGCAAAAGCCCTGCAAAAGCCTCCAAAGTGAGCAGCCAAAACTCTCGTCTAGTTCCCCTTCTCCGCCGCCTTCTTCAACTTGAACTCCTCGATCCATTTCTTTGCCTTGCCCGCAGGCACCACATAAACCCTCACAATCCCGTCCACTACCTCCACATTGCCACCGCTAAGCACCTTCAACAACGCCGCCTTCTTGCCCACCTTGACCAGCCCCCCCTTCACCGTCTCCATGTAACACTCCACTCCGTCCGCAGTGTACTCCCTCTCCTGATCCCACGGCACCGGCAGGATGTAAGACAGGTGATCCGCCAGACACTCCTGCTCGTTGAAGGCCTTGATGAAGTCGCTCTCCAGGTGCACGGGATACAAGAACACGGCCGGGAAGCTCAGGCTGCTCGCGGGGTCGTTCTCGTCGGGGACGAGCCTCATCCGCGCATCCTCCATCTCGGGCGGCTGCGCTGTCTCCCTCGTGCGAATCGTCCGCGCCGCCAGCGCCGCCTTCAGCAGCTCCTCCCTCCTCCTCTCCTTGGCGATCCTCTCCGCCTCCTTGTTGGCCTTGGCGTCCGCCCGCTCCGCCGCCTTGATGATGTCCCGCGCGACGGCCCGTAGCGCCGCGTTGTCGGGATCGATCGCCAGGCCCCGCGCGCACGCGTCGTCCGCCTCGGCGATGCGCTCGACCTTGAGCAGCGCGCGCGCGGAGCGGTAGTACGCCTTCAAGTTCTTCGCGTTCAGCCTCAGCGCGGACCCGCAGTCCGTCCAGCAGCTGCGGTAGTTGTACAGCTCCAGGTGGCACGCCGCGCGGTTGACGTACAGGCTCTCCAGCAGCGCCCTCTGCTTGGAAATCTCCTCCTCGTCGTCCTCGACCTCGACGTCCCTCTCCTCGACGTCCTCCTCGGCGTCGCTGTCCTCGGTCTTGGTCTTGGCCTTCTCCGTGTGGAACGTCGTCTCGCCCCTTGCGCGCGCGCGCTCCTGCGCCGCGAGTATGTCGATGCCCTTTGTGTAAAACTCTTTGGCGTCGGCGAACTGCTTCAGCCTGAAGCACTCGTTGCCGCGCTCCTTGAAGTCCTCGCCGTTCTCCCGTGGCGTGCCCTCGTACGCCAGCGCCTGCAGCGCCGCGAGGTCGTCGTTCTCCTCTAGCTCCGTCATGAAGAGCGGCGACTTGTTCAGGTCTGCAAAGATCTCGTCGGGCGTCTTGCCCGAGAGCAGGGCATGACCGGGAGGCAGAGCGGCGCCGCGCTCTGCGCCCGGAACGGGGGCCGAGGCGCCTGCGGCTGCTTCTTTTTGGCGCGCTTCTTCGGCGATGAAGGCGTCGGCCATTTGGTCTGTTATATGTTCGATTTGCACCATTTTGGGCCTGTTGTTATGTGGTTTGTTTGTGTCTTTTTTTATTGGGGTGGATTGTCTACGTTGCTGAGAAGCGACTCAGCTGCGGGGTATGATGTATGATTTGTCTTTCGATGGTGTCGTGAGCCGATTGAGTTGCCTTGTGTCGATTTGAGGTGAATGATATACTGTTCTCTCACTCCCGCTTGAGTACCGTGTTGTTATTGTGAGTAATAACTCCGACGGCGAGTGAAAATTTTGGGTGTGAGTTGAGTTTGTGTGGTGTGGTTTCCGCTGCTGGCGATTTCTCATTGGTGCGACGACCCCAAGTCTGGAGTTTATGGAGAAGCTCAGAACCTCATCGAAGTTCAACTCAATCTGATCTTCCTGAATCTCAAAAACCTATTTTTTTCGGACGAACATATAGCGTTTTCCACCAAGTAAGCTCAAAGCTATGTAATTGCTCACAGTCACTAATCACCATCGCTTCAGGTATGGAGTTGCGCTTGATTGAAACAAGTCAGTTCTATTAGAGCGCATACGCTCGTCTGGCTATCCTCAGCGCCTAAGCAATGCAGCCCCGAAACTCCGTTCAACTAATGCCAGCTTCGAATATCTTGATCTATACGAAGCAGTCGCTAGCGATCGATCCCATTTGACCTTCCAAGTCTCTCCGTATTCCAAAAGTCTTGAAATCCAAAACCTGAAACGCCGTGATGTAATCCATTGAAGCAAATGAACTCCCCGTCTATTCCCGTCGCTGATTTTGTTGGTTCGTCAAAGTCGTTTTTTCCAAATATCTCGACCGACTTTGTGCCGTTTTTTTTCCGCACATCAAATTTCCTCATGCATTTCATCGCACTCATGACGCGTTCACTCGTCATCCGAAAACACTTCCATGATGGTCACCCGAGACTCCTTCTTTTGCAGGATAGGCTGGGCGTCCTCCTCGGTAATCTTGTACTTTCGCTCGCGCTTCACGGAGAAGCACTGAATCGCGCCAATGACGGCAACGACAGCACTGCCATACCACGCCAGAGCAGTGCAGTCAACCTTGCTGCCGGTGGTGTACAGCCATCCTGCGACGGGCGGGGCGATCATGCGGAAGCCGGCGGCGGCGCTGGCTGCGAGGCCATTGACCTTGCCGAGAGCCTTGGGGGTCGGGGTAGCCTCCTTGATCAGGATCAGGAGCAAGGGGTAGAGGATGATGGAGAGGACGTTGCGCACAGCCAGGCAGGTGTAGATGCCGGCGTAGAGCATCGACTCCGGGAGGAGCAGCAGACTCGGGACCATGATGTAGGCAATTGGGTGCAGAATGGTGACGATGATGAACAGGCGGTAGACACCCAGCTTCTCGGCGGCGAAAGGGAAGATGACAGCTTGGACGAAGAGCGCGATGACACCGTTGACGGCCATGATCAAGCCAACGGCACGAAGGGACAGACCCAAGCCGCCGGGTGTGTAGAAGGGACTCGAAGAGGAGGCGAGGATAGACATGGGGTTCGCCGAGGCGCGATCGTCCTCGAAGAAGATGGGGAGAAGGTGATCGTAGGTCATCGAGTGGTAGGTGAAGATGCAGAGCGCAGCGATGAGCGAGATGATCGGCTTGGTGTAGATGTTGCAGGGCTCGAACTTCTTGTTGGTGTTTTGTGCATCGCGGCCGCGGACGGTGCCGTAGTTGTCGTCTCTCATGTCGACAGCAGGTCTCTTCATAGCATCCATGGTCTCCAGCAAGGGAGTCTCTTCGGACGCAAACGTGTCATCCGGAAGGGAGACGCGAGGTTGCATGTCAGGGTGAGTCTCTTCCAGGAGGAAGTAACCGAGGACGATGCTGACGAAGAGGAGAGCAGCGCAGACAAGGTTAGGAAGGAGGTAGGGGTAACGGTCAAAGACGCCTCCAGCAGGGAAGAGGTTGGGGAAAGCATCGTGGGGATCAGCGAAGGTACCTCCAATAAAGGGGCCGATGATTGTGCCGATAGACCACACGAACGGCATGACTGAAAAGGCGCGGGCTGTACTTGTTTAGCATGTCATTTCAGTTAGGATTCGGGAGAGATTCTTACGCTCATGCTCTGGCTTGGTGACCAACTCGCCAACCATGGTCTGAATAACACCGATATTGCCGTTAAGAAGACCGCCAATGGCTCGGCCGATCAATGCGATCCAGATGTTGGAGGCGAAACCGACCATGACCATGCTGAACATGGTGCCGATGCATCCCAAGAGCAGTACGGGTTTGCGTCCAATACGGTCAGAAAGACCTCCCCAGTACATGCCCATCAGGGCCTCCGCGAGGGAGAAGGACGAGATAAGCAGGCCGGCGTAGAAGGATGCATCTTCAGCGTTGCCAATCTCAAATCTCTTGACGAGTGCCCAAGCATAGGGGAAAATGGATGTGAGGGCGATGGGCTCGGCAAGGCGGACGATGGCTAGGGAATGTAGTGTAAGCAAGGGTTGGCAGCTGGCACGCGGGAGCATAGGCGCAAGGCAGGACAAAAAATATCGACAGCGGTAGAGAGAATGTGAAACTCACCAAGGAGAAAGAGCTGTGCGGTGGGAAAGTCGTCTGGGTTGCGAAGGCTTTTCTGCATGGTTAGGGCCATTGTCTCTCGACTTGGTTCAAGTCTTACGATGCGACAGAACACTCGACGAGAATCTACTGGAACGTAGGAACTGGAAGAATGAAATGTCGATATGCGTGTACGCTTATACACGTTCCTGATCTTCTGGTCCGGCGGCGGAAGAGTCTTATACAACAGAGAGACACGGTAAAGCGGCGTCGTCCGTTTCCAGATGGTGATGATGGAAAGAAGAGGGAGAGGAATGCAACACCGAGCGAGAGCGGGAGGGAGGGGAGGTAAATATTGAGTCCTTGGAACGTGGATCCGAGGACGATAACGGCTTTTCGGGGTGTGATAAAAGCGCTTGCAGAGACCCGGGGTGTCAGATGGAGCTAGAAGCAAAGAAGGATGGCGGATGAAAGCGGGAAGCAAGGCCGGAGGGTGCGTGGAATGGGAAGTGAACCAGGTGTCTTGGTTCTTGGTGGGAGGAATGCAGATGACGGGCGATGGACGGCAGACGAGGAGGATGGAGCGTGGTTTTTTTTTTCTCTCTCTTTCTGATACGACCACCGACTTACACCGTCCTCGGGACCAGCAACACAGTGTGGAAGGAGGGGCGGGCTCTCTCCTGTGCAAAAAAAAACCTGTGGGGCGTCTCCCAGGCTCTTGAGTAAGTGTGGTTTCCAGACCGACGGCTAGCCAGGATCGGCGAGTGGCAGCAGGGTTCTGGCCGCACCTTGTGAGCACCCAGGGAAAAAGGACACCAATGCAGCATTTTGCTGGAGACTGGAGTGTCCGCAGCTGTCTGGACCTGGTTTGCTTGTTGCTGCAAGATGCACGGAGCAGCGCATGCACAACCATCTGCGGTTTCCGTGGGCTCAGACACCTCTTGCTGCATAGCGGGTCGGATAAGGTATGCAAATATGCGGGGAGGATGAGCGGATTCGGCTTAGGATATCTGCATAAGTGGCGCTCGCACAGGCATGCGGGTGACGGGGGACGGATCTTGCGCTAGTTTAGCGTCTTTTCTGCTGCACGGGCCTGGAAGGAATATCCACTTGCAAGTTGCGCTAATTCCTCATGCAGTAGCTTCGACGGTGACTGTCGTGTGTGTGCGAAAAAAGTGGTGGTGGTGGTGGTGGTGGTGGTGTGTGTGTGTGTGTGGTGGACTTTTTCTCTCTCTTTCTCTCTGCCTCTCTGCCTTTCTGTTGCCCAAGAAAGATGATGGGCAAGGATGGTGACGCCGGCTGTCGGTTCCTCGGACGAAGTAGCGCGAGCTATCTAACGTAGTGCCTTAGAATAGACCCGGACGGCACGCTTGAGACGGCTCGGGCTCGGCGGGTTCTTTTTTTTTTCGTCTTCTTCCTTTCCCTCTCCCGTGGTTCAATTCCCCTTCTTTCCTCCTGCCTCTCTCGCCCGCTAACCACATCACACGCGCATCTGTCCAAGGATCTTTGAAACTCAACGGGCCTGTCAACAGCCTAAACACCCTAATGCCGGCCGCCAGTGGTTGGCGATAATTATCCGTCCCTCCAACATTGGACGATGAGTTGTTCCTGCCGACTCTCGAACAGGCAATTCAATCTCACCGAAGAGAGCCGGCGCCGCTCTTGACGTTGGCTGTGGTGCTGGTGCTGGCGTTGATGTTGGTGTTGGCGAACTTGGCCACTTCACCTCGCCTCCCCTAAAGTATTTACACCATGTGTCGAGTCATCGACTTGTCTTCGGCTTTCCGCTGTCGTTGATTGCCAATGTAACCATTTCAGCGCAGCGGACCAATGCCGACTGTTGCACGCGACTGCCGGGGCCTGGTTTCCTCGACCCCGTCGTTATGCCTGGGTGTCACGATCTTACCGCAAGGATTAAGAGCTCAAAATTATGATGCTGCATGACACGGGCGGACATGGACTGAGAAGACAGGAAGCGGCTCCACGGATCATCAGTTTTGGGGCTGGCCCAGACAGTCTTTCTCGTCTGTTTCTAGCGGCTCGTTTGGTTGCGAATTGCTTACGCCGCTCTGGCCCTTGGCTCTCCTCTCCATTTCATGGCCCAATTCTGCCGTGGCCCCAGGTGCTATTGGCTGGCGGCTCCGGAGCTTCACAGCTCTTGCATGCCGTTCAACTGTTTACACTGTGTTGCTGCTCCAGTTTTGCGACTCTCGCCTGCTTAGCGTGCGCCGCATCCTTGTATCCGAGTTCGTTAGTATTGGCCCTTCTGATTGGCCAACGCGCACGACTCCTCCGCCACCGCCAAAACGCTCAAGATGTGAGTTTCCCACCTTCAGCAAGCATCTCTTCTAGTATATGCACTACTGCGATGCACCATGTGCACACTTCAGACGAGGCCAAACAGTGTCGCAAACCCACCTGGTGGATGGAAACTGCTCACGTCGCCTGACAACAGCCATTGCTATTTTCCGTCACAATTTACGAAACCAATGCGCTGCCCGCTGTCACTTTTCCGTCTGCCCCTCGCTGCTGTCGCGAGGACGACGACTACCACCAACCCTACTCATACCTGGATACAATTCCCAGTTTCAAGTACAGCCAGCCTCAGGCAGCCACTTCGCCATGCGCCATCGCCAACAAGATGCGGTGAGGACGAGGGTCAAAGACATGACGATGTTGTGGAACCTGTTCAAGGTTCAGGACACCCGGGGCGAATGGACGACGAGTGAAGCGATCGGTGCAGACAGTAGGAGATCTCAAAACCAATATCAGCTAGCCTTCGGGCCTGGCTCGAAAAGACGGAGACCAGAGCAAGTGAGACGAGTGTAACAGTGGACATGAGCAGCGGCAGTCATCTCAAGACTGGGGGGCAGGGCAAGGACTGTGAACAAACCCGGTAATCCACTTGCAGGCCTCTAGCCGACACCAGCAACACGCCAACGTCGGTCAGACCCGGTCCTGGTCGTTGCATCTCTTGTTGACAGGCGCAAGCACACGCATCCTCATCCTTCGCCTCCGCCCTCCTTTGTCGCCCGCCCTGCCGTCCGTATCGCGTCACTCTGGTCACCGCACATCGTTGCAAGTACGATGCGACGCGCCTCGCTCATCAAATTTCCCGGGACTGCCCCTCCCTTCATCAACGCCAACAACGGCTGCAGTGCATCCTGCATCCTGCATCCGGCCATGCTGCAATGAGACCAGCCGAATACACAGCCCGTTGCCTCATACTAATTCGTGGGTGGCCTGTCGGCAGCCCACCTTGGACCTGGACTTGGGCCTTCTGTGCGAATCTCCTCGCTTTCCAGTCCGACTGCGATAACGCTGATCAACTTCAACGCACGGCAGCACCGCCTCGGGCCTTAACTCAAATCTAAGCTATCTCACCAGACCGGCATGAAACTATGCTTTTCGCCCTCCCTCTTGGTCGACTGACACGCACCACTTCCTCTCGTTAGCGCCGCCCGCAGCCCGTACCCACCGCTATGCTCCGTCCTTGCCCCTCTCCACCGCCCACATGCACCGCGGCTAGAGGATCCTCAATTACCCTTTAGTTGCATCTACCACTTATCCTCATTCCTCTCCTCGGTAACAGAGTCGCCGAACCTCTCCATCCTCTCTTCCTCTTCCCAACACGAGCACTGGGCCGGCCATCCAACTCCACCGACTTTTTGGCCAACCTGTCCGCCCTCCCACCGATCCTCCTCACACCACCATGGAGGGCTTACGGCGGTTGTGCGTCCCTTCTCTCTGATGTAGAGCATCGCTTCAGTCAAGAATGCCGTCCAAAGACCCCCCCTTTCATCGACGTTGAATTTGTTTCTCGACGCCCCGCATCTCCATCTGCAGGGATCATGTTCCGGTTGACCCCATGACAGGGTTCTCAATGGGAACTTGCGCTAGTTCCCGTTTGGGATCCTGGAGGGGGTGTGCAGCCCGTGGAGAGTGGGGTGAGTGGCACCCGGCCGCCAACGACACTCTCTAACTTAGGTTCTCTTGCACGTGTAGAAGTCTACAACTGGAATCAAGGCTGCAATGCTAGTGAACAAAGACTCGAGATGGCGGCTGTTTGATTAAGCCACTAAAGTTGTTTATGTTGAATGCGGGCACCACGCCGTTTCGCGGATGTTGTGCTCAACGTTGATCGCCTGCGCTAAGAGTCGGGATGCCCGTATCCAGCAGCAAGCAGGCAGCACGCTTCCTAAACTGTTTAACGTAAGGTAAGGTAGATCACCACTAAAATTGTGTGTCGCGGCGACCAAGATGATCGCCACCTCTACGCAGTCCAGTGGCAATCAGGAGCATTTCAGAATGAAATCCCATTAGTCCGCCGTCGAATTTGGCATTTGCGATGCCGACGCTTGATTTGCATTCAAGACGACCTTCAACGGTCAGAGGGACAAGGATGTGCCGTGGTTCCTGAACTCGTGCTCCACCACCCCCGCGCACGCCATCCTATAGGGCTCTGACGTTCTCGCGAACCCCCCACGCACCGACGTCGACATGAAGAGCCGCCCCTCAACGTCGTCTCATATTACTTGCTAGACTGATCTCATTCGTGTCGTCTTATTTCGAGATGCATTTACTTTTCTTTCGTGCGACATCGCCCTCAAATTTGAATAAAAGGACTGTCATTCTGATCCCCTTGCCAAGCAGGCTGCTTGACTCAGAACAGCACAGCGAAAAAACTTTGGGTCCTTGGTTGCTGCCCATCAAGTCGATCGGCATCACAAGCGCTATCAAGCGAGGTTATGTCGTACCACAATTAACTTGGTCCAAATCGGGGCTCCTGCACTGACCCAACGAGATCGTCGTTGGTTGCACTTTGCCGATGATCGGTCTCAGATGCCGCCATCACTGTATTTCAACCCCAGCTAACAGGTCGTGATCGGCGTGCACTCGGTGTTTCCACAACACATGGTCGCCCACGTCCTCTACGATTATCGATTCTAAGGAGAGATCATCACTTCCCCTCGACTGGAGCTACGCGATGCAGGCAAGATACCACGCCCCTCGCCATTCCCTTTGAAACGTACTACTTTGGCTCACGTCGGTCGCAGAAATGTCGGAGACACGAAAATTATGAACTCTTGAAATCATGTGCTACAAAATGCGAACGCATGCCAAGACTGAGATAAGGCCCGTGGTCTCCCGTAGCTAGAGTCCTACTCGAGGATGGCCGCTTGGAGGTAGTGAGATCTGACGATGCTGGCTGAATCGATCACAACGGGAAAACGATGACAGCAAAAGGAGAATATTATGACATGGGCTGAGGCTGCTTCTATTGATGAAAATATTCGTGTCCTGCCCCCCATCTGAGACAACCGGCCCCCATACCGCTCGCGACCTGGGTCTCCCGTTTTCCAGCCTTGCTGACTGAGCCCCTAGCTCATGCAACGTGAAGATTTAATCTTCCAAGAAAAGCGGTAACTACTTGATTGTCTTGCTCTAGAGCAAACTTTGGTGCCGTGTTGGTTCTTTCAGGCGTATGTGAGTTCCGTTCAGCCTAGTATTTTTTTGTCATGCGCGTCTATGATATTCAAGGACTGATTTGAAATTCAGCGCCATGCCGTCCTTCCTATCCAGGAGTGATTAGGTATATCAGCATGACCTTCGAGAGTCAGTAGTCGCAATCTCACGGGAAAACAGCACGCGGTCTGAGCTTGTGATTGACAGTCTGCAGATTCTTGTGGTCCTCTTGATTGCTCGTGATGTATACAGCGCCAGATTGCACTAGATGTTGCCATTGAAAATCCTGATCAGCTCACTGAAATTGGATCAATTTTCTATGAAACTAGGTAAGAAGTGAATAGCACTGGACTTGTCTTTGGTGCCCGACCCCCTCTTCCCACCCTCACTCACATCAGAGATCATACAGTCTGCCAGTCGATTGATGTCGGCGGTGGTTCTCGACACGAGCTTTGAACAGAGGCGGGCAACATATTAGTGGTGCGGCCATATCGCTTTTAGGGCATCCAAGACAAGCCGTAAAAGCAGGCTGGAAACATCCATCTAGACCTCCGTCCTCTGAGAAGGAGAAAGCTATCAGCTGCTGGCGGCGTCGTCGTCGTCGTTCTTGTCTTCTTCCTCAGCGCTTCGGGTATTCAGTGACATTATCAGTGACCCCGACATCTACCGCCGAACTACACATAGGGGGCTGGGTACTTCGGCGCAACCCTTCAGTACCGTTGTGAGCACTACGTGTCCTAAAAAAGGCAGGTCGCGCTGCCTGTCAAATTTCACAGGAAAAGCCTAGTCTCAATTTAGACTTGATTAGCTCGGAAACATGGGTTCTATCTGTAGACTGCCTGTGACTTGACTGTAGCTTTCGAGACGTTCTTACAACACGAAAAGAAGGAATGAATCGAATGGAGGCGTGCTTGGCAGCTCACCGAGCCCCGGCTAAAACCACATCGAATCAAGCGTGTCATAATCGAGAAGAGGAGTATCACTTGGCAAGTAGAGCTAAAAAGAAAGTGATAGACTTGTAATTGCAGTCTGATATTGGTAATTAGTAAGGAAGGTCTCCATCTCCTAGTTGTCTTAGTCGTATACTCCTGGCGTCGCAACGTAGTAGACTTCACGCCGATTAAGCCAGGCGTGCAATCAAGGGCACGAGGCGGCTTAAAGAGACCAGTCGAATTGTATAAAATACGGGCCAGGCGAATGAAAACCAAACACCAAGCATATCTCGAGCGCTCGGAACGGTGTTGAAACCTTCTATTAACCTGTCACAACCACTACCGGCCGGCAATGGCATAGAATGAAATCTCAAGCCTCAGCCCACAGGTGTTGAACGTGCCAGCTAGGCCACTCTTCAACGCCACCTTGCTAGACTTCAGCTCGGATCTTCTTGCCCATCATCGTCGTGGCGGCGATGATAACCGGCAAAACGCTGATAATCTCGCCCAAGCCAGCATACTCAGGAGGAATCGTTACGGGATTGCTGTCCACGTTTGCCTTCGAAAGTGCCCCGGATGCCAGAAGAATGGCGAGGACGTTGTAGACCGCCGACCACACGAAGTTGAACACCATGCGTCTGAAACTAGCGCCGCTGACGTCGAGCAAGAAGGGAATACCCTCCAGGCCTGCGAGTAGAACGACGTCTGCGGCGCCGCGTGTGACATCGCTCGCTGATGCAGCGCTTCCAAGCTGAACTCCCACGTCCGCCTGGGTGACTGCCACAGCGTCGTTGGTGCCATCACCGACAAACATGACAGATCTTCCCTCCGACATGAGTGAAGCAACATAGTCGCGTTTCTGAGCAGGAGTTTGCTGGGAGGCAACCTTGGGAATACCGACCTGCAACGCAACCGAGTTGACAGCGCGGTCTTGGTCGCCAGAAACCAGGTGCACGGCTATGCCGCGGTGGCTGAGTTGTTCGATCACCTTGATTGCCTCAGGACGAAGACGAGTACGCAGACCGAATACGGCGATTAGCGCAGAGTTTCTTGTCACAGCAAGTAGCGTCATGCCAGCATCTTGCAGCCGAGTTACGGAAGGTGAAGAATCCACCTTCGCCCAAGTAGGGTTTCCAGCACAAACTATATGACCATCGACGGTGGCTTCCACACCAGCGCCCGGAATGACGCGAGGCTCTGTAAGCCCTATGTCGGGAGTCGCGCTTCGAGAGAGATGCTTGGCGATGGCCGCTGACACGGGATGTTTGTTGCCCATGACAAGGGCCTTTGTTATCGCACGGGCTTCATCGTGGTCTGCAACCAGATATTCTTCCTCAAGCACATCGAGATCAACCTCAGTTATGGTGCCTGTTTTGTCAAATACGATGTCTGTGACTTTTCGAGCTCGTTCGGTGCAGTCCGCTGATTTAATGACAACACCTCCCTTGGCCGCGATACCGCCTGCAACTACCAGTACCATCGGGACGGCAAGACCGAGGGCACAAGGACAAGAGACAGCCAAGACAGCAACGGTGTAAGTGACGGCGTCAGCTATGGCTTTCCGTTTCGGCAACGATTCGTCTTTCAAACCTATCGTCAACCAAACGCCGAGGACAACGACGGCGATGGCCGCAACAACCGGTACAAACCAACTGGCTACGCGATCAGCAACGTCTTGAATCTTGGGCTTGGAGTTGGCTGCTTCTTCGACAAGCTCGGCAATATCAGTGACAGTGTTCTTGCCGGGTAAGCGTGTGAGCTGTGCGGTGAGTGTGCCTGATCCGTTGATGGTACCGGCGATGACATTGTCACGCTGTTTTTTGAGTACTGGCATGCTCTCGCCCGTCAACATGGATTCATCAACTTCGCTGGAGCCACTGGTAACGACACCATCAGTTGGCACCCTAGAATGCGGGAGGACCTTGAATCTGTCGCCATATTGAAGAAGGCGAGCATCAATCTCGACGTCTTTCCCACCCTCTGTGATGACAGCAGTCGACGCCTGCAAAGAGCGAAGCGAAACCGCAGCGACCGCACGAATGCGTGCATAAGCTGCAACAAGCCGACCAAGCAAGACAAGAGTGATAAGAAGCGTGCTTGTTTCGAAGAATTCTTTCAGTTCTTCTCCGGACTTGTCATTCGGGTGTGCTTGGCGGATCCCGAAGGCTACGACAGAATAGACATAAGCGGCAGTGATGCTGATGACAACCAACATGTCCATTTCGATCGTACGACTATATATCAGGGCCGATATAGCCGGCTTGTAGAATTCGGGTACGGCGACGACTTGAACAAATGTCGCAAGCACCATGGAGACGATGGACCGCGTCTGAGGGGTGGTGAGACTAACACCCCATGCGAGAACAACGACGGGTATGGTGAAGACTGCGGAGATCACCGTCTTGATCAGCTGATCATACATTCTCTTTCTTCCGCTGGCAACCGCAGGATCATCGCGTGGCGGGGCCAGTCCATTCGACAGAGAACCGATTCGTTCCAGAAGTGATCGCGCGCCGATAACGGTTGGGTCATACGTGACCCTGACCATTTTCTTATCCACGATATTGACATCGCTGACTCCCAGAATCGCCAAATCAGAAACTGCTTTTGCGGACGCGCCTGAGGCGAGAATGTCAAGCGCCTGGTCATCACTCGATATTCGGGTACAGTGGAGACCGGAGGCTCGTTCGGCATTTCGGAGAACGTCCTCAACCTTACCCGCTATGCCATCGAAGCTGAACTCGGCATTGCCCCTGATAAAGTTGACGTGGACACCAGATACACCGAGGTTGGCCTTGAGCGCACGTTCGAGTTTGTTGCCGCAGCCAGAGCAGTCCATGCCATCGACGACGAGAGACACATGCTCCAACCCAGAGTCCCTCTCGATATCCTTTTCGCCGTCGAAGGTGTGGGGGAACCGCCCCGTGCCGGGAATTGGTGCTGAATGAACATCATGTCCGCTGCAGCACTTGGACTGATGGTCGCGGGTGGGCTTGATGTCCATGTCATGATCGTGTGCAGACTTCTTGCCACGTCTCTTAATCCCGTGGTGGTGATGATGCTTGTGTTGACCATGAGAATGCATGGTGGTTTGTGCTTCGGTGTTGTCCCGGGACTTCTTCACCTTGGTGGACGTTGAGGCGGGAGTGACCGCGGTTACGGTACCCGTCTGTTGTTCGCTGCAGCAAGTGGTCGGAAAGCCTCGATCAAGAATGCTACGACAAATGCAACGGGCCGACTCTAGATAAGCGCTGTACTGCTCGAAGGCCTTTGTGAGATGAGTGCTGCAAGCTGAGCTCTGGTGATGGCCGTCCTTGTCGTGGACATGTTTGTGGTCGGCGGCGCCTGGAATCTGACATGAGTTTTGAGACGAACGCTAGTCATGAGATGCAATGCCTACCGTCATGGGCGTCATCATCGTCGCAGGCCTTCTCGCACTCGACGGCGGCTGCTGCAATGATGCACTTCTCTGTGTAACGACATTAAGTTGGGAAGAGTATTTGAGTGTGTTAACATGTGCATACCATCGCAGTGTTCCTCCTTCGAGGTGCAACATTCGATAGTTCCAGAGCGGCAAGTTGAATCGCCGTCAGCATCACAGCAAGTATCAGCGTTGCAGTCCGCGTCAAGGCAGGGCAGATCTTCGGCGTCATCGCAGCTTGGGCCGGCGAAGCAGCAGATTTCGACTTCTTCTTCTTGCTTATGGTCATGGTTATGTCCGTGATTGTCGTGGTTTGCTCGATCGTGGCCGCGCTGAGCTTCCGTGGATGGGCTCTGGTCCTTGGCAGGACCGTCGGAGCAGCATCCGGAGCCCATCGTGATAATATTGTTTGGCTAAGATTTTCCAGTAAGTCTGCTGATTTCTGTGAATAAAGGCATACGTTACAAAGTGAACGAAAGGGAAAGTTGGTGGGAGAAATAAAGGTCATCCACTTCGAAACGAGAATTGACGTTGGTATTAAGGTATGCAGATTGCTGAGGTAGGTAGACGTCGATGAAGCGGAGGCGTTCCACTGGGTGACATGCAGGTTGGGGGCGTCCAACTCGGCACTTGGTGTTCCGAGTCGAACGATGATCCCCTTCCGGTGAATCAGCGCCGTTGATTCGTTGTGACGGGAGTCTCATCATGTCCTCATGTGCGTCGTTCCTTCCCGTTTCGAAACTTCAATCATGGGGTGATTACCTATATTGCTGGGGAGCTGCCACTTAAGGTGCCTGCCTACCTTAGATTCACAGTGGACTCCTCTTACTCATCTTCCTGCTTCTGGAAGCACCTAACATTAGAATACTGCGTCATAATCTGGTCGCATTTTTTGGATGGCGTGTGCGCTTAAAGACCAGATGGGCGAATTTTGGGCGATGGAAAAAACTCAAAACGTCGGGCCTCGACGAACTTGGGATGAAGGATTGTCTCGGCACGTGGAGAGCTGCCAAATAAGGTGGCTTCAAGGTTCCAAGTTCTTCAGATCGTCCTGAGAACTGCCGTGCGGCTCCACCCTGACAAAATTGATTCAGACGGTCGAATGTTTGATGGTCTCTCCAAAATTGTTGGCGACGTCAATCGAGGATGTCTCAGCCATCGCAGCCAGGCAACATCAACTTTTCTCAGTTACCGATATCAGACCTGTCTGTGTCTGAAGGTATGGCAGAAACTCTGCAAGGCATGAATGCACGTCAACACATTCTCATTCCCTTCATCCGTTGGCCGGCTCGATGACCACCAGCATTACATATGATATCCCGAAAAAGACAATATACCGACCGCCCTAGCCCTCCATTCCCCTATAACTTACACCATGGTATCATTTCCTCTGCAATGTTTGGTATCATGCCACAAAAAAAGAAAAAAAAAAAAAAAAAAAAAAGACAGCAGACCGGCTTATCAAAACGCCACGCCGACGCTGGTCCGTCTAGGTCCAGTCGTGTCTTTTTCCTTTCCAAAGGTGGTTACGCGCTCCAGCGGCGGATGCTCCTCCGCCTTGGTGGCGGGAGTGCTGCCGGGCGACCATGTCGTCGGGACCGTCTGGCCTCCGTCTTCCGACTCCCACGTCGACACAGTCGACGCCGTGTCAAAGCTCGTGCGCCCGTCCCGCGGCGCATAGACACATTGGTAGAAGCCCTCGCGCCCCTTGACGGGTCGGGGAAGATTAGTGATGGAATCGTAGCTGATGTTCCGGTGGTGCTGCTGTGCAGCGCCACTACCAGGGAACAGCCAGCTGGACACGCGCGAGAAAGATTTCTTCTTGCGCAGCGGTGGGCGAAGAACGAGCGGTAATGGTGGTGGTGGTGGCGGTTGGGTTTCCCTGCCGCGGCTCGGTGGCGGTGTGATGAAGACGGCCGAGGCGTCGGCGAAGGTCATGCCCCGATGGGGAATCTGCATCGGCGGCCTGGGCGGCGCCGTATGCGGGCGCTCGACCCCGGGGTTCAGGCGTTCTGCGAACGAGGGTGCGGCTGGTGGTAGTGCGGGGACCGTGGGTATGGCATCCATGTCTAGTTCTGTCAGCGCCGAGACTATTTGCTAATTTTGGCACTTAGCTGGGCTTACCGTGCACCGTCAGTGCCGTCGAATGAGCGGTTGAAGGCCGACTGCTGGTGTAAATGCTCTGACGCTCCATGACTAAGTCGATCTCCCGTTGAAGCTTGTCGACCTCCAACATAGCTCCTGCGATACGCTCTTTCATCTTTTCTACGCTGAAGGAGGTGTGCGAGCGAGCCCTTGACTTCGGCGGGATTTTCGGTGGGGTGTCATCCGGAGTTGCCGTCATCGTCATCGTCGAGGGTGACATGGAAATCTTCCTCGGCAGGTGGAAAGACATGGGAGAGTAGCTCAGCTCATGCGAAGGCCCGAAAACATCGTCATCGGGGTTCGGTTGAAGTCGAGCTGGGTGTGGCGGTGTGAGCATCTCGAAGTGAGGCAGGATAGGCGACAGCTCCCTCTTGGGCACGTAGATGCTCAACTCAAGCGGTCTGAAAGAAGCAGGGCGTGTCCGAGGCAACGGTCGGGGTGGCAATGGGCGTCCTACAGTCTGAAGGCTCGTATACTGAGGGAACTGGAAAGGCTCAGAGTGCAGATGGCGGAAGTTGGTAGGCCCCGATATATGTACCCGACGCGAAGAGGACGAGTCTGAGCGAAATCGCTTTCTCACAGAGAAACGCTCCCGGAGCGATGCGAAGCTTCTCTTCATTCCCTCCGACTTGGCCGGCTGAGGACGAGGTCCGGCAGGCTTCTGCATGATAGGCGGCGGCATGGGCACGGGCTGGTCACGGGTCACAGCGGGTGGCATTTTCTCAGAAGTGTCAAAGGTGTCTAAGCGGATGGGTTAGTGTCCGATGGGCATAAGACGTGGTGTTTTTCTCTGTCTCTGACTCTCTATCTCTCTCTCGCCTGGCTTGAACGGAGGGTATAGACTCACTTTGACGCAGCATTTCATCCATACAGTTTGACAACGAAGTACAGCAGTGAGTGAGGGGCGAAAGCCATGTCGCACAAGCGTCTGCAAGCATGCCACTCAAACCCTTCATACCTGCTTTGCGAAATGCTTCATACCGAAAACGCTAGGAACATGAGCGAAAGGAAAAACAAATGAATGAAAGGCGGCCAGCGATTCGACAGAAACTGGAAGGTGAAGGTGCAGAGAGGGCGGCAGGGGAAAAAAAGATCCAAGTGATCCGATTGAGTTATAATAGAGAACGCAGCGGCGGGAGGCAAGACGGCAACCTGCAAGATGAGAAGAACCCACACACACACACACACACACCTGACGATGCACACACGCACTTGGGCCCGACCAAGCTCGCCCGTATGCGTTCCCTGGTAATTTTTTATCCTGAATTCACACCGCGGGCTAGAGGTTCTGCTCAAGTGCTTTGCTTAATAGGTCCAGCTGAGAGGAACATGGGAGGGACAAGGGCCTGGGCAGGTGTCGGCGAGGTGTGCAGTTGAGATGCAGACGGGCCATTTTGATAGGCCGGGGTTGCAGACGGGGCCAGACACAGCCGGCCAACCGGCGCTTAGGAAGCTGGTGTGCTCGCGGATTCGGATGGCTGGCGCTACACCACTATCCTGCACCAGATTGCAGGACTCCACCAGTCGTGTAAGATGAAGACGATGGCTCAGCGTGCCGATGTCTCACCTCTGCTTTGCTCTTGACCAGCAGTTGCTTGCCAC
The DNA here is from genome assembly GCA_026260285.1 of Colletotrichum sansevieriae. Lineage (NCBI taxonomy): Eukaryota > Fungi > Ascomycota > Sordariomycetes > Glomerellales > Glomerellaceae > Colletotrichum > Colletotrichum sansevieriae. The sequence continues at coordinate 51,368 of JAOQIF010000075.1, read as the reverse complement.
AAGTGCCCCTCCGAAAGAGGGTCTCGTGCCAGTCACGAACCGTCATCCAACTTCAAGCCAGTCACTGTCACCGCCCCTTGTCGTTTCTCTGAAGGGGACCCACGAGCCACCTCGTCGAAAAATACTGACAAACAAGGCGACAGCTGATTGATATTTCGAAACCCGCTGTGTATATGTGTGTCTAGTCGGGCAAAAAAGAGAACGGCCTGACATGACGGGCCAATCACTTGCGGCGCAGCCGATACAGGTCCCCAAACGGCACGGCAACCCAGTCTTCCGGTGACATGTTCCAGCGTGAGCGGACGGGAAACGAATGAAAAATTCCATCCTAGTATGCAAGGTACCGCGGGTGGCATGGGGGAGGGAACGCAAGAAGCCTATCTGGCGGATTGGGGTATGCGCTGTGCCGTCCATCACAGCCCTGCGTGTTTCCTCTTGCAGGATAGCATCGCCATTGAGGAAAGGCACTAGAAGGAGGGCGAAGCCGACAGGGCTGCCTTAAGACAGATTATAATTTTGATGGGAATGTGTCGCGATGGTTGTGGGTCGCGGGAGCTGGAGGCATGGCATATGCTCTGCAGAGCTCCGCTCATATCTGCAGCTTTTGCCTCCTCCTAGGTTCGGGGGGTTTTTTTTCCGTCGACTTGGTTCAATCCCCTCACGGAATGAGCGTTACTTTGACGACGGCTGCGATGATTATCTCTCTGGTGGTTGCAGCCGTCGGGTGGATTAAAAGGAAGAGAAGGCGATTTCAGGTGGTTACCTGATTCAAGTGGGTAAGTAACCGGGAACCGGTGCTTAGAAGTGTGGCGGAGTTCACCGTCATCGGCTGTTGTGAAGAAAACTGTTGGATGAGAGGCTTCGACAGGCCTTCTCGTGTTAATCTAGCGCAAGCAAAATGTCTCGGGCGAACCGCCACAGCGTGGAGGGCAAGAAGAGGAGGCTTGGCCCGCTTGGGCAGCGGAATTTCCGCTTATGTAAGACGTCTAGTCACGTGAGAGACGAATACAAGGGGCGTCGGACGATTTTGAGTGCGGTCTAAGCGTAAGCCTCCCAGGGGTCTAATGGAAGCGTACTCCGTATGTACGAAGGTCGCGGCCAAAAGTATTCGTACATACCCCCCTGCTATAGTATAGTCCTGACCTTATCTAATCTATGATAAGGTCGGCTAATAGTCGGCGATCTATATAGTAGTATCGCTACCTATCTATTGGTTGAATCTGCTTATATAAGCGAGATAGTGTATCTTATCGCCCTAGTCTAACCTAAAAAGGAGCGATCGCCTATAGTACGGCCTGATCATTTCGCATGTGAATTAGCACGGCTTTGGCGACCCCTGTATGTACGAATACTTTTGGCCGCGACCTTCGTACTTTAAGTAGGTTGCCTTAGGTAAAGCTCATCGATAACACGGCTGTCGGAGAAAGAGGATGCCGAACCTCTTTAGACCACCTCGGGCGCGGACGGACCTGCACCCCTGCACGGGTTTTTTTGAGCCAGAAGTGAACACCTGGCTTGCTCCAAAAGCCCACGACTGTGCGTTGACGGCAATTTCGAGCTCCTGCTCCCAACACATCTTACGGACTCTTGTCGCCATAAGTCTCCTTTCTTTCTCGGTCGCAAACGCCGCGAAAAGTTGCGAACTGTTCTGACATCGCTGGTTCAATTTGGACCGAAAGTTCGACAGACTTTTCCATTTCGACAGCGCACACAGGACACAGTTCCTCGAGCTCGCAAACCAGTCGCGTCTAACACTAGCCCATCTTCAACATGTCGCAACCAAACCCCGGCCAGCCTCAGGGCCAGCCAATGCCAATGCCCATGATCATGGGTCCTGACGGTAGACCTATGCAGCCGTCTCCCGAACAAATCGCCGCCATGCGAAGACAGATCGAGGCAGACGCTCAAAAGGCAGGCATGTCTGTTCCGGATTTCCTGAACAAGCTGCGTCAAGAGGCCATGCAGAGACAAATGATGGCGCAACGAGCTGCTCAACAGCAAGCTCAGCAACAGAGTGGCGAGGGTGGTGCCGCTGAGGGACACGATCATGACCATGACCACGAAGATCATGGCCACCAGCACGGTCCTGGACAGCAACATGGTTCTCCTCAGCAGCAACAAGGTGTTGCTCAACCGTAAGTGACTCAAGCTCAGAGACTTATATTGCCTTCTTGTTCTGATCTCCACGCAGAATCCAACCCGGCCCTCCCACACCCCACGCTCTTGCTCTGGGCAACTTCCTCCGTAGCCAGGATCTGAAGCCCCGAACCTGTGTACTAAATGGCGAGCGCAAGGAGATGTTCCGAGGTATGCTTTTGACAATTCCCTACTCCGCTGACAAATCTCTCACTAAACATCTACAAAGTCAAGCGCGCCCTCCGCGCCCTCCAGTCGCCCGGTTACGAGAAGCTCCGCAAGAAGCATCCCGAACTGCCCGAGATTACCGATCGCGCTTCCCTCGAGAACACTTTCAAGCTGTTGCCTATGTCCATGCTTGCCTTGCGAGTCGTCAAGGCTGATCCCCACGAGGGTCATGATCACGGCCCGAAGAAGCAGAAGCGTGTTAAGGGTCTTTGGACCGTCCGTATCGAGCCTCAGCAAGAGGCTGGTGACGATATGTACTACGTCTGGTTCTACGAAGGTAGCCAGGTCAAGCGAAAGCTTTATGCGCTTCTGGCTCTCATCCTGATCTTCATTGTCGTCTGCTACCCTCTGTGGCCACTCAAGCTGCGTCTGGGAGTTTACTAGTATGTGCTCTCACCCCACACCCTCTTGGGGCCCAAGCATAGCTAACAACATCGTACTAGCGCGTCCTGGGGTCTGTTGGGTTTACTTGGGGCCTTCTTTCTCATGGCCATCTTCCGCGTAATTCTCTTCTGCGTTACATACTTCGTCCTTTCGCCGGGTCTGTGGCTGTACCCAAACTTGTGGGAGGATGTTTCGTTCATGGACAGCTTCAGGCCAGTTTGGGCCTGGCACGATGTAAGTTGACAGATTTGTGGAGCCACGAACGTTTGGAAACGCTGCTAACGGCAATTAGCCCAATCCTAAGAAGGGTGGCAAGAAGAAGAAGTCGTCTTCTGCTGCTGCGAGCGCTGGAAGCACTTTTGCGGCGTCCACAGGCCAACCCCTCCCTGCTTCTGCGACAACGACTGCGACCGAGACTCAAGTTGCTTCCGAGCCTACGCAGCGCGCTGGTTATGTCGCTCCAGCTGTCGAGGAAGAAGCTGATGACGAGTAGATGCGTCGTACAGAGACTAGTTGGCATCATATAGGCGTTAAGGGGCTTTGGTCATGGTTGTGATTGTGATACATCCAGTGTTCAGCATGCTGCCACCTGGGACCTGAGAAAAATAAAAACCGGTACATAGAATGGTCAATTCGACTCTCCCCAATGTGCTCAATTGTTGTAAGGGTTATGGCATTTGGTTGTCAAAACTCTAGTCATACACTTTGGCAAGGATTGCAATTGGTCGGGTTTCAAGACACCGTATTATGTTTATTATTGAGTCTATTTGTCTGAAGACAGATGTTGAAAATTACTGCACCGATCCCTCCGATCGTTCATAATACCAAACTGCACCCTCAGCCTGTGCGCAGTTAGAAACGCTTCCACCGTTGGTGTCGGCACCGACAGCAACGCCGTCCCCACGCTGCGGCTTGCCATAGACGTGGAAGTAGTACCAGGCCTCGGTAAGCTGGGTAAAGCCGTTGTCGAGAGAACCCTTGCCGGCCTCGGTGGTGTTGTAGCGGGGTCCACCGCAGCCGACGTAGGGAATGGCGCCGTGGCCCGCAGTCAGGGCGGCCTGGATATCAGAGAGGGAATAAGCGGAAGCGTTGGATGGCTTGATGTCCTTTTCGGCCAGCCACTTCCAGGTCGGGGTCTCCTTGTAGTAGTGAACGGTGGTCTCGAAGAAGTCGACGAGCTCCTCGTGCTCCTGGTACTTGGGGCCATAGCACTCGACATCGAAGGTGCTGAAGCAGGTGGCGTGTTTAGAGAACTCGTGGGCCCAGAGGACCCAGTTAGGAGTGCCTAAGGCGATCCAAAACCTGTTTTGTTACTGTGAGAATGACCCAGAACCATAGATGACGCAGCACGAGAGCAATGCCGGCGAGATTATAGCGACGTAGGATGCACGTACTTGTTCATGTACTCTAGCAAGTCGAATCTCTCGAAAGGAGTGATGAACTTGTCAATAGAGGTGCCGTTGTAAGCAGGCACTGGAGTGCCGTCAGGCTTGCCCGTGGTGGTGTTGGGCGAGGGGATGGGATCATATTGACGCTTGAGATCGCAATACTGCGTGTACGATCCGTTGCAGAAGTCAGGCCAGAGACCGTGAATACCCCACGAGTCTTGGGGCAGCTTTTGTCCCTCGCTCTCGAGACCGGTGTACGTGTTCCAGAACTGAGTTGCGAGCTACGGAGATCATAGTGTCAATCTCGATCCTTCAGCAGAGGGCAGACAACTTACAACAAGACCGCCGTAGGTCTCGACGCAGCAGGTGTCGACGTTCTCGGGAACTGCGTCGCAAGAGCAAGACAGAATGGACTCAACTATTCTTCTGTCAATGGATGCGTTCGAGCTTAATGGTACATCGTCGTAATTCCCATACCCAAGGCGCAAGTGTGGTTTGCGGTCGTCAACCCGGGGTAAAGACCGGCGGCGGTGGTGCGCAACAGACCAGCGACGGCTAGCAAACCGATTGCTCGGGTCATCTTCAATCAGCGGATATCGTCAAGTATTCACGACCAGATGCAGCGGGGACGACAGCAGCGCAAACGACAGAGGCCAAGACAAGCATCTAACGCGTGCTAAGATTCCGACAGTTCGCGTCGCTCAGTAGCGACATTGCACTTTATAGCAATCGTCTTGGCCCCGCTCCCCCCAATCGCAGCTGGAAAAATCCCGCCTTATTCACAACTCCACATGGGACACGACATGAACATGTTTACAAGGAAGAAGAGAGAGGAAAAGAAGGTTCCTTGCCCAATCAGGAAGCTGGTGAAGAAGCATAGGATCGGCTGTCTATGCCGTCAAGGAACAGGGAGCTGTGGGGTTTCTTACCGAGTATCCCACCTGCTCGAGATACGGCCCCTGAGAGGTCAATTCGGGGAGCGGGCCAGGGGCGATAAAATCGTCCAAGGTGCAGTAGCGCGAGCGCGGGTGCGGACTTGGGAAAACTGCGCCGGTCTGTGGTGAGCTTTTTGGAAACCGTTACCGTTGGGACTCCGGCGAGCTCAGAGGATACGGATCGAGACATGAGTGGATGTTCCATGAAGGTACTGCATAGGAACCTGTCTGTGGCTGTGCGTTTACCTCAAGTGTGGCGGAAGCTGGCCCGGAATGGCGGAACTGTGGACCCGAAGGACCTCCCGCACGGTCCATCCCCCGACTGGAGGGCATGAAACGATTGCTGTGGCTTACCTGCCCATCCGCACCTTCATTCCCAAGGTTGAGCTCAAGTTTGGTAAGATTGAGGGAGTGAAAATCTCAACGTGACGCCTTCCTTTCATCCATCAATACGGGCCGAGCACAGAATCTCATTCCTTCGCATCAGGCCTTATCTAAATAACTGATTCATACTCAACCACTACCTCCCGTCTTCAACGATCGTAAGACATTGTTGTCCTTCCATCTTGCGAAGAGCAACCTCTCATCAAGCTCCGCGTCTCAAGGTTAACTTCTCATCAATTGGAGGTTAAGGTAAGGCAAACAGCTCTGCATCTTTTCCTTGCATCCATCTGATCGTGCCTGCCTTTCATACTGCATCCAAATCTAGCAACGTTGGGTGACAAGTCGGATGCAACCTCAACATTCACTCACAAGTTTTCTCGTCCAGCCCAGTCATTCACCCGTCACTTATTTAGCGTACCTCACTTGGAGCAGACCCTCCCATTCAACTGATCCTTTTCCACAACCACACTCGCCGTCGACCTTCACCGTAGACACTCGTTCTTCACATTTGGTTTCTTCACAATTCCACCGTAGCGGTAGATTAATTGCCGTCGTCAACTGACACCACCACCTCCTAGGTCCCTCAGCACATTACCAACATGTCGGATGAGCCGCTGGTTCTCGCCACCAATGGCGTCAGCCCGGCTCCCACTGTCGAGAGGTGTGAGCCCGTCAATGACGTCGTCATTGAGACTCTCAGGGGCCCTATCAAGGATGAGCCGTTCTCTTGGACGCAAGTTTAAACATCCCGCCGCTTTGGATTTCATCTAACATTTCAAAGGAAACCACACCCGATCTTCGTCATCATCCTTGTCGGACCGGATGAAGTGCCCTTCGGTATTCAGAAAGACTTCCTCTGCGCCAGATCGTCTTACTACCGTAAGCACTTCAAGGAGAATTCTGAACCAGACAAGCTTGAGAACATTGTGAAGCTGGCTCACACCTCAGAGGAAGTCTTCGGTCTACTCCAACATTTCCTCTTCACCGGCCAAGTCTCGGAGGATGTCGATTCGATTCCTTCTTACGAAGCTCTCATCGGCGTCTGGAAACTGGGCTACGAGCTCGATATCGATGGTCTCTGCGACAAGACTCTTGAGGTGATGAGGGAGTGCAGACGCATCACTCAGCACATCCCGGCCACTCCTCTGCTCGTTCGGGTCTGGAGAGATACCCCGGAGGGCTCCACAATTCGGAAGCTTCTCTTGTCGTGGGCGGCTGAGTACATGCGCTCTTCAGAATCGAGGGCCGAATTTGCCAAGTCGCTCCCACAGGAGGTTCTCAGCGAGCTCGTCGTAGCTATGAGCTCACTTGACATGCTACCTGCTGGTCAAAGCTCTTCGTCAGCGAATTCGCCACAGTCCGTGGAACCTGCCCCAAGGAAGAGCGTGCATTACCTCGAGGAAGACAGCGATGAGGAACACCCATCCAAAAAGAACCGGAGGGCGTCTGCGCCATTGCCCATCGAGCAGAGCTCAAGGTCTTATAACAGGGCCGCACCACCTCCTATGCGTAAGGCTGCGGCCGCAGCTGCTGTTGCGTCAGCACCGAAGCCCAAACCTATCGTCCAGAAGCGTCGGAGCATCGCTACAGCTCCCACTGGTGAAATTAGCACCGAGAAAAAGGTTGAGTTCTGCTCTGACCTTCTGGATAGGATGCTCTCGGGTCCTGGTAAGTCGTTTGTTAAAATTGTGGAAGTGCTTGTGCTGATTTCTTTTACTAGGCTTCTGGACGCGTCTGGTCGGGCCATTCAAAGAGCCTGTCGACCCTAACGAGGATGGCGTACCCGACTACTTAGAGAAAGTCAAGAACCCAATGGATCTCAATACCATCAAGAAAAAGATGGCCCGGGGCGAGTACAATACTGAGGATGAGTTCGCCAACGATGTGCGACAGATCTTCAATAACTGCTATACGTACTGGAAGAAGGGCGATCCTATGTGGGTTGCCTGCGAAAAGTTCCAGAAGACGTTTGAGGAGAAGTACTCTCAGATGCACAAGAACATTACCAAGATGATGAGAGAGCCTGCGGACTGAAGCAACCTCACTTCTTCAACTTTCATCGGCTACTCAAGCAGAAACATATGGATAATGCTCTGCATGAAAACTATTTGGAGTTGTCACTAATTTTCTTCCTCACCCCGAGCGCTGCTACTAATTTTCCTGGCGGTGAGATGGAGACCTTCTATATAGGTCAGAGGGGCCGAGTAAGGCGCCATTAGTTACTTTATTTTCTTTTTGCTTTTTCTCAGACGCTTTGCTAAATACCCAGAATGGTTTGAGGAGTGGAAAAATCCTGTATCTATCAAGGCAGAGGAGATACACAATCAAACGCATTAGCTTACGAGTGATGTTGTCTTCTTGATCTGGGCCTCAGTTTGCCCTTTGTTTCCAGTTGCGTCGTCACCATCGTGGTCCACATTATTGTCTTCATGGTGCATGCATAGTATTCCGGGGCTTGTACGAGCGCATTCATTTAGTCCCAACAGCTTTTCCAGACGCTCCTAAGCCCCTGGGAAGATCGGACCGAAGTTCAGAGCTCGCGTGGGCAAGACATTTAGCGTCGGGGTCGCCGTACATCAGCTGTCTTTGTTTGTACCAGATGAACCCGAAGGCCCTGGGGTGATTCGGGGTCTAGCCCGTAGCAGGGCCCCCCTTCGCGGTAGAGACGAAAGACCAAGCTTCTTGCCCAGGTTACTACCTACGGGAAGATCTCCCCCTTGGGGTTGGAAAGCTCGATACTGTGAACTTCGCGCAACCTCGATGGGAGAAGCTACACCCAGGTGCCGCATACAAAGAGAACTTTGATTTCGCCATACTCAGCTGGAAAATACCCAGAACCTAAGTGACTGAGAAGTCTTGTAACTTGACTCTATTTGGCGTCAATATCCCCTCATGTTCTTCGCAGCCCGCCTTCTAAAATCCCCAAAAAGCGTCTCAGAACAGCGCGAGCCAATCGCCACAAACCACCCCGCGCTACGTCGATATCCTCGCTGAAACTAAACACCCGTTGCATGCCCCAGAGTTGCCTCTTCCCAAGAAGCGCCGAGAAAGCACAACGTCGGTCGCGCGCGCTAGCTTTCGATGTCGCTGTAATTCTGGTCGCAAGCTCCAAAAATCCGGCCGAATTGCACGGGAACCGGGGGGAAGGGGAACACTCCGTTATTTTCCCATTTCTCGTTAGCTACGAGGCTCGAAAAGAGCCAGAGGCACCTTCTCTCCACCCAGCACTACCTGTCTGGCAGACTTTTATGCACCCGCCCAACAGCCGCGGACTTTCACCGCGACGGAGGAAACTTGTTAGCATCGGGTCGAAGCTCTCTGAGGGAGGATCGGCCGAGATCGTCATTCGTCCCGCCCCATGCGACGGCGACGGTTAAGCCATTCTTTCCAGCTTCCCCGCGGGGATGTATTGGGAAGAGGGGTTTGTTTGAGCGGAATCTGCACCGGCCTTAGTCCAGGAAGTGATTTGTCGTGAATCTAGCTCCAAGATAGCCCAAGTTCGAGGCCTTTCAGGCTCCGACATCGTGGTTCGGAGGAGGGGGGGCGGGGTTTAGGTTTCCATCTTGCCGACGTGCTTGTCAGTGGCGTCAGTGTATTCGACGATGTATTCGCCGACGACCACCTGTTAGTTCACCTGCCGTCACGATGAAGCCAGACTCTGGATGTGTATATAAGGTTCAAGAACGTCCACCTTGTTGGCCTCATGCATCATCATCAGACATCAGTACAGGAACATCAGGCAACTTCTACCCGCATAGAAGGCGAATACCTTACCTTATCATCACGCAATCGTCTGTAATTAAGTGCCCATCATGTTTGGCAAGAAGCAAGAGCCAGAGGTTGCCGAGGTCCTCGAGCAGCGGCAGCCCAGCGCCGTCGAGGCGGCTCAACACCAGCATCGCGTGTCCGTCTCCAACAGGGGCTTGACAGGTGCCTCGGCCTTGACGGTCAGGCAGTCGATTCTGCCCATCACGCTGGTCACACTGCTCTTCTTCCTCTGGGGCTTTGCCGTAAGTCCTCGAGAACCCAGCCGTCCGAACTCACAAAGGAAATGTCCGTCTAACGTTTCCCGTAGTACGGCCTTCTGGACGTCCTCAACGCCAAATTCCAGACTGCCCTGAATATCACGGCAGCAAAAGCCGGCGGTCTGCAGGGTGCCTACTTCGGCGCCTACTTCATCGGCCCGCTGACGTACTCGGGCTGGATCGTGCGTAAGTTCGGATACCGCTGGACGTTCATCACGGGACTGTGCATCTACGGCGTGGGGGCCCTCATGTTCTGGCCCTCGGCCGTCTACCGCTCCTTCCCCGGTTTCTGCGGGTCGCTCTTCATCGTGGGCTCCGGCCTGTCGACGCTCGAGACCAGCGCGAACCCCTTCATCGCGACCTGCGGTCCTCCTCGCCTGTCCGAGTTCCGCCTCGAGCTGTCGCAGTCGTTTCAGGCCATCGGCTCCGTCATCGCGCCGTTGCTTGCGGCCCGCGTCTTCTTCTCGCACACGGAGCTCAACGACTTGTCCAAGGTGCAATGGACGTACCTCGGCATCGCCGCCTTCGTCTTCCTCCTGGCCGTGGTCTTCTTCTTCGCGCCCATCCCCGAGGTCACCGACGCCGACATGGCGCTGCAGGCTGAGCAGAGTGCCGCGGAGACGGGGTTCCAGGATAAGCCCATGCGTAAGCAATATAAACTCTTCTTTGGTGTTGCGGCGCAGTTCTGCTACGTCGGAGCCCAGGTTGGCGTCGCGAGTCAGTTTATCAACTACGCCGCCGAGAGCGCCAACCTTTCGCACTCCGAAGCAAGTGACCGGTACGCCATCGGCCAGGGCCTGTTTGCCATTGGCAGATTTGCGGCGGCCGGGTTGATGATGGTCGTAAAGCCTCGTCTTGTGCTCATGACCTTCATGTCGGGCATCATGGTCTTCATCGCCGTCGCGATCGCGTTGTGGGGTGAGGCTGGTATTGCGATGCTGTCGGTCGTTCTCTTCTTCGAGTCGTGCATCTTCCCAACCATATTTGCCCTCTCGATCAGAGGTCTGGGACGTCACACGAAGCGCGGCAGTTCCTGGATTGTGGTAAGTTCGCCCCGCGCCATTGAAAGAAAGTGTGGTCGTAAGACATTTGCTCAATTCGGATTCACAGGCTTCGGTGTGCGGAGGTGCGCTGTTCCCGTCGTTGACTGGGTTGCTCGCCGACCGCAAGGACTACCACATCGCCATGGTGGTCCCTCTCTGTGGGTTTTTTGTGAGCTTTGCCTATCCCATCTTCCTCAACACGGTTTGGAAGCGCGAGTTGGACGGGTTCAGCGCGAGCAAGATTGGATACACGGACGAAAATGGAGTCATCGGCGACCCGATGCGAGAGGAGACCGAGAAGACGAGCTCGAAGCACCTGGAGGCATGAGAGAAGGCTGCAGGTAGATGGCTGACGTGAAGAACGGGCTCGGCGCCACATCTTGTCTCGGATATCTGCATCAAACTGAAGAGTTTTTTCCTAAAGCAGATTCCGGTGTCCACTGCGATTTAGACTATGACTGCCCAATGATTAATGATCAATACCAAAGATTTAACAAGTACCTGTTTTTTTCTGAGGCTATTCGTGAGGTGTAAAGAAACACCACGCCAGCTGCTGAGTCCGTTTCGCGCCAAACGTACGTCGTTTCTTCGGCACGTTCCATGATACTTCATCCGAAGTGAGCGAGTTTAACCCGTCGGCCTGAGCCCTTTTTTTTTCGGGCAAAACTCTGGGCCTTTTCGAGATTCAGGTGAGCAGCACTCTAGAATCAGGTCGAGCGTCTCCGTAACCATGCCGGCGCTAGCAGGGCGCGAAAAGAAAAACAAAAAAAGGAAAGAATCCATTTGTTACGATCTGCGATGGTTAAATTGCGTTGTTTCTGCTTTTTCTAGAAGCCGCCCGTGAAACCACCCGGAGCAGAGCCCATTAGCGGAATGGAACGCGATGTGACACAGGTCCAATGCAACATGTGGTTCATAATAGGATCTCCTAGGGGTACTTCGAGAAGAGGCGCCGATAGCCAGTTGACTTGGAAGGAACTAGAAAGTGGCCGGCTGGCGGCTATCGACCTTGGAATTCTTCCCCCCGTGCGCTCTCGCTCTCCATAGTCCATTGTTTCCCAAATCATGGGGTCCGGGGGGAAAGGTGGTGAAATTAGGTGTCTGATGATTATCGACAGCCCGGACGGCGAAGTAGGTGTGGGATTCTGGGACAGGATGAAGTTGAGGGGACGAGGAGATGGCGAGCGAATCATAGTCGCTTATCGCCGAGCTGGTGGGGACTTCCACAGCCTTACCTAAGGTAACTTAGTCAGAGTCTCTCAGCAACTTGGTTTGGTCTCACCGATGCACGTCTGGGTTGGCGCTGCAAGGTACCCGATGGTGGTCCCAGCTCATTCGATCTGGCGAACCCGCCTTTAAACCAGCCCTTCTCGTCCAGTCAAAGCGATTCTTGGCCTTCTTTTGGGGGCTGCCCTCTCACAACCTTGGGGTGCCCAAAATCTCAGGGGAGATGAGAGGTTGGCTGGCCTTGGGCTGCCTCATTTCCCGCCTGCAGATTTTCGGCCCTTTGTCTTTCCTCTTCTGTGTTTAGGGACGGTCACGTTCGCCATCGACTTTTGGCCGCTATCGCTGTTGGTGCTGGGAGGCCCGGTCGGTCAGTGGGGGCAGGAAGAACAACAACAAGATGGGTCTGCTACGGCAGGCTCCAGGTTGGGATTCTTGCTGGGGCCCTTTCTGGGTCTTGTTTGTTAACCGTACAACAACACGCAACTTACGGTCAGCGAGGTTGGACCATAAGTCGCGATGCCTCGCGGTTTGCCAACTCGGTGGTCCAAGGGAGACTGCCTTAGGTGCCGTTAGTGTATGCACTGCCGCTAGGGAAACATGCATAACGGTCGCGTGTTCATCCCTTTCCTTTTTACTATGCAGTACAGGTACCAACCACTTGAGACACATTCTGGGCCAGTACTACCCTCTCCAAACGGGAGTGACCAGGAGGGATCAGGAGTCGACGATACTGCCCTTCAGTCTCCAACACACACGCACGGCAACTCTCAACCACTCGCCATCGTCTCCGACCCCTCGACAAACCCATCATCAGATGGTCCAAAGCCGGGTTTATCGTTGCGGACCTAATCGGGCGAAGCACCTCCAAGTGGTTGCTGTCCAGGCAAAGGAAATTAAAAGGAGGATCCTTGCGAATCGGTACCTCGCCCAGGCCGCCCGCCCTTGACATACTCGCCTACACTGCACCCAGAACCGTGAACCGTGCAACCCTCGCACTTTTCTTCCTCAAGCCCTGTCTTCTCTCCAGTTCGTCACGTCCCCTCTTCCGCCCCAGTTCTCGCGACTCGTCTCTTTTCCACTCACCTCCATTCTTTTTCCGCGCTGTCCTCGCTTTGCGCTGCAGTTACTCCCGCAACCCCCTTCGCCGCCCATCGTCGTATGCGGGTGCCTTTTAGATGCTTTACGCCCCGCCAGTCACTCTCTGTACCCTCTTGCCGACGACCATCGCTTCACCAGAGTACTTGTCCTCTCTCGCTCCGTCGATATCCTCGTCGTTGTCGTCCGCTTGTCGATTCGCTCGTTCCACCGACTTGCGATCTGATATCTCTTGACTCTTGAGTCAATTTGAACAGTCAGGGTGATTCTTTAACCCCGACCACTTATCCGAACGAACCGACCGATTCGATCCAATCGCTTTTCACACTCAACTTCGCAATGCATATCCGCTCGCTCGCCTCCGTGGCCCTCGTGGCCTTCGCCGCCCAGGCTTTCGCTCAGCAACAGAACAAGGTCTTCAAGCGCAGCATTATCACCCCCTCACTAGACCTCGGTCTCATGCGCCGCGCCGACGGCGGCTACCAGCCTGCGGACGAGGTCTGCAACAAGGGCGGAAACACCTGCGCTGAGGCTTGCGGCACTGGCTACCAGCAGTGCAAGTCCACCGACCAGGCCGTCCACTGCTACAACCCCGCCGCCGGCGAGACCTGCTGCTCTACCAACAGCGGAAGTGAGTTCGCCGTCGCAAATATTGCTCTGAAGCGGTTCATCTGATCACTAACACGCTCCCCAGACTCCTGCCTGTCATCTTTCTACTGCACCCACGACCCTAGTTCGGAAACCATTTGCTGCCCCAGTGGCCTAAACCTCGGCGATTGCGCCGCGAAGCACGGCGTCACCGGTGCCCTGACCTCCGATGTCCCCGTTCCTACGACCACCTCGACTTCCCAGGTCCCCACGACCACCTCCGTGGCCCTGACCACTACATCAACGACCTCGGCGACCTCGACCTCCCCCTCCCCCTCGTCTTCTTCCGTCGTCGTTGTGACCACCTCATCCTCGTCTTCCGCCCCGTCGTCAACTGTCGTCAGCACCACTGCCTTTGTCGCCGAGACCACTAGCTTCGTCCCCAGCGCCGGCACCAGCAGCGCCTTCTCCGCCGCCAACAACACTCTGGTATCCACTACTCGCGTTGTCAGCACGAGAGTTCCTTCAGCCACCTCGTCCGCTGAACCTTCTGCTCCTGACCAGAACGCCGGCGCCACCAACGGCCCGGCCGGCATGGCCGTCCTTCTCGGCGCCGCCTTTGTCGCCGCCCTGCTGTAACATATGGACGACTGACCCAACTGGAGGCTCCAAGTCGGGCATCAACACCCGCGCTTTTCTACACGACGGGCGTCGGTGCTCGACCCAGCGTACTACCATGAAGTCACGAGTGTAATGATACCAAAAAAAAAAGCAGCGGACGGCGTTAGGAAAACGGGATTCCCCATGCTCTGTTTGGGATGTTAATGTTGACCTTTTTTTCCCCATTATGTTTTTACATGATTCCCCCTCACAACCATAACTGAAGACACGTATGGAGCGGCTTGATGAACCATTGATTGCGATTTGTTGTTCAATTCTTGGAAATGAAGAAGACGGTGGAAATGACGAGAAAAAATTGACGGGTTTGGAGAACTTCACTTCGAATCAACGCTTATTTATCACTTGTAAAACCTCTTCGTTGTTGCTTGTACTTAACTCTTACGATTCCCCCCCCTCGGACGAGATAGCGAGTGCTGTAATACTCCGCTCGTCCACACCCAGTATCATAAACCTTAATTCCGACCTGGAGAAACATACAAATACATCACGATATTGCACGCTTTCAATCATGGTTCCGAATGCCGCTTTTTCAAATTCTTCAAAGACCCATACTCATTATACGCGCATCTCGCCTGTCCTCGAGTTTCTTCCAACCTCGCGCAATTTGCGCAAAATCTTCCCCAGTTTCTCTGAAAAGGGAATCAAACGCAAATGAAAAAAAAGAAAAAAAGAAAGAAAAAGCGCCGAACCAGCTTTGCACTTCCGCGTGAAACGTCACCGCGACACGAATCCGGCGGCCGAGACCGAGAAACTGGGGGTCGCGAGACGGCGCTCCGCCCCCCACCCCCAACCGGGCCGTGTTGACGGAGCCGAGAGTGCGGGGGACGCCGACCGAATAGGTATCTAGCTAAGGTACCTTGAGCAATCCCATCATCTCCTCCGCAACCGTCCACAATTCGTTCTCCCTTTCCGCCTTACGAATCATCGTGTCTCTCTTCCCCCTGTTTCGCCGGAGAAGGTCAAGACAAACGAGACTCTCCACTCCCCGTGTCCCCCGCCGACGCCGCCGCCGTGGCGTTCACAAACGTTTCCGCTAACCTTCTTTTTAACCAACGTCATTATCACCACCACCACCACCACCACCACCACGACGTTATCAACACAGCTTGCCGATCAACCAGGTTCTGCGCCTGGGTCGACGTCATCCTGTTTGACCGTCTTCCCAGGCGCGCGCGTCCGCTAATCAGGCATGGATGGAGGGGGTTGAAATTACAGTTGTCTTGCATCCTTTCGGTTTTCGGCGAGAGCTTTCCGAAGTTGTATCTTGGCCTGTTCGTCGGGCCGCTGGCTCATCATGCCTTTCACGACGGAAGCAGATTTCGGATGAACGTGCCGTGCCCGTCAGTGCGAACCATCACCATCGGTCAAGTCACTTGGTTCTTCGCCAAAGTCCATCGTCTCGAGTTTTTTTGGTTGTCAAGAAACAAGATCAAATTTTATTAGCGCCTGCTTGTCCGGATGAAACAGCACAATTACAGAAGCCGGGTATCATAATGCTCTACCACGTCTCGTCCGCACAATTCCATGTCCAATGTTTACCCCTTAGGTTACCTCTCCCTATGACACTTTCCCCATTGCGTGAGTCTACAACCCTTCATTCCACGGTCTCCAGAACTGGTTCCGGAATGTCGGCATACACTTAACCATTTCAGGCGGCTCAATCTGCCAGGGGATCGTGGCGGATTCGCCCGTGTGCTCAATCGCAACCCACGAATTTGTGAAACCTCTCTCTTCCTTGATGAGCCTGCCATCTTTGACGTTGTACGCCAGACTAACGCTGGGAACAACAGCAATTTTCCCGTGGCCCAAGTTCCACATATCCTTGCAGAGAAGCGTGGGCTCGCCCGTGTGGCACTCACCCGGGTATGACCTCCTGAAGTCAAGCTTCTTGCTGAGAAAAGGCTCGCCGGTCATGGCAATGCCTCCGTTCCAGCAGGCGAATACCTGCAAGGGCTTGCGGCTGAGGTATCGGTCTTGAGAGTATGGTTCGTTCCAGAACATGTTTGCGACGTCACTCCATTGTTCGCCCTTGGGTGTTCTGTCGGGGATGGGCAAGAAGGTGTCGCCGTTGATGCCGCGAGAAATCCAAGAATCGTAAAAAGATGGCTCGCCGTTATGCGGTGCGAATCTCAGAAAGTGGTAGTCCATGGCGCAGGTCATGTCGGCCCCTTGCGTCTGCTTCTGGTAGGCCAATTCCAGAACGTCTTCAGTGCAAGCTGCAACGTCGTTCAAAAACACAACCGTGGCTTTCGGGTCATACATGTCGGCCTCAGCCATCATAGGCTCCAGGGCCAGATTCCGAAGTTTCGCAAGCTTTCCGATACGGTCGCCGCTGTGCGAGTCGATGCTGCTCGTCTGCAGGTAGTATGCGATGCCCATTTTATCTAGATGCGTCTTCAAGCGGAAGAGTGTCTCGTAAGTGCCGTCTGTGGAGATGCCTTCCACAATCGATATCGCGCAGTTCTCGGGTCCGATGAGGTCCACGGCTTCGAGAACAGCACCGATAAGTTGGGGGAGCAGGTCAATGACCTGGCGCAAATCGAGAGCGAAGAAGAAGTGGCGTTTATCAATGTTCTCGGTGGGCTTGAGAACGCCGTATCGAGTCACGTTTGGCGACGGACAGTTAACTATGGGGTAGCCGCCATTCTTAGGATCCAGAATAGCCTGCACATAGCGTCCTGCGTCATCGGACTTGTCTGGCATACCCTCGGTGAGTGCTGGTTCGATCCAGTTCGGTGATGAGGCATTCATCCAGCTGCCGCCATATTCTGTGGCCGACTTAGCATCTAGAAGTCTGGAATGTGGCCTGATAACTTACGTTCTGGTGTCCACGGTACGACAAAGTACTGTACAAGTGGCTGATGAAAAAGGAGAAAGAAGCCTGCGATGAGGATGAAGACGATGATGGCAATGAACGGCGTCTTCAGCCGTCGCGGATTATGGAAGTTGGCGAGCATTTCGCAGGTGCACCACGAGGCGATTGAGTGTATATATATGGTTCAAGGAAATTTTCGTATACAACTGGTCGAAGAAGCGTCCAAGGCGCGGAAGAAATCCAAGGTCGACCTCCCAGAGCTAGGACGCTGAACAGAAAAGAAACAAGGAGGATGGAGCAGCAGAAGAACCAACGACGCCGTCAGCGAGCGTCTGTCATGCAGATTTAGTTTACCTCGTGCTATGAAGCGAGGAAGAGAGGAAGATGCCAAAGGATTCGTGGAAGGTTGGAAGGCAGGCCAGAGGCGGGGATGGCGAAGATCATATCACCTTGGGATAGCAGCACCGAAGATGGGAAAGCTCAGACCTCGATCTTGTGCCTGGCCCTGCTAGGTCTGAGGCTCGAACTCCCGAGGTGCCCTGCAGGAAAGATGTTTGGCATAAGACGAGGCGGTTGTAAGGGAGGGAGAGAGAGAGAAAGAGCTGTGTAGCAGCCTTCCACCCCCCAAATTAAGGTGCAGAGGGGTGCGAGGAGTGCCACAGTGGCCGGGCACGAGCTGCGGCAGGAATTGTGTGGTTCGAATGGTCCAACCAGTGCCTTTCACCAGGTAGGTGTTTCCGTATGATTGGATGTTTGGAAGACGGGACGGAGACCGAGCGATGCGAGGCGCAGCACCCAATTGGAAGCAGGAAGACGGAATTTGGGGTGAGGAGCCAGGAAATGATAGTTCATGAAGTGCACCTTGGGGAGGAAGGACGAAGGAGGTAGGTTTGTTCTTCTGTGGTTGCTGACTGGCAAAGTCACAACAGGGAAGCTCAGGCCATGCAGACGTCGTCGAAAAGGACGAGAGGAGAGAGCGAATGGGCATGATTAGGGTCAAAAGGGAAAGAAAAAGTTTCCAGGTCCAGATTGTCTCACGTTCTGGGCTTTGCAGACGGGTGTGGCTGACTTTAGTTGTTGTCCGCGCACGGAAGAGAGCCCCCTCGGGCTCACGTCAGGAACCAGAGTCGAGTGGACTCAAAGATGGAAAGAGAAACTGACTGTTTCTCTGTAGATTCCGCCTCACCATTTGGGGGCGTTCGAGGCACACACACACATACACACACATGTACTCGAAGCACCCCGAGTACAACAACGCGGCTGGCTGGGCTGAGCTGAACAAAGTGAGCTGGCCTTCCGCAGCAGCAGCCTGTGATGGGTGCGCGCACATCGCACTATGTGACCCTCGCCGCTTGCAAATCTGATAATCAGCTGTCAGTGTCCACCATGATTCCTTCCGCCCACTCGGGATCCCAAGTTTTCGGGCATTCGGTGAGTTGACATTGGAATGCTGCGTTGTCGAAGGATGGATTTCTGGGCAAACATGGCAACATTACTAGCGAGCAAGGCGTGAGAGAAAGACAGAGAGCGAGATGGAGTGAGAGAGGGGCGCGCCGCTTTGTTCTTTCCGCCGTGCAAAATGCCTCGGGTGGAAACATGTGGCAGAAGCAGGAGTTGAGACGAGGACAGAATTGAAATGCACACGGTTCTCAACACGGTATCTTGGATGCGGCAAGTTCCACGTTTTGTCAGGGAACGTTTCAGCTATTGTACTTCTACTTACTCGCAAGCAACCAACTTCGGAGGGGGCGAATGCGTTTTCGGCACGAATGGCGAAACCCGAGAAACCAACCTACAAATGCTTTTTCAGGTGGGTATGCTGGATGATCTTCGCGTAGCTCAAAATAAGACCGTTGCAACCTTACGCAAGATGCCAACCAGCATATCTCACCGTGGCTCGTCGTGGGCTGACAGGAGCCGTTTGCAACTCTTATACCGCTCAGCCTCCTCCGTCCGCATCAGCGCGCACCAGCGGTCCACCAAGGAAATAAGCACAGAAGAATGTGTTTCGTCGCCTTTGGGTACGGTCTCAGACACGCAGGCTGCCGAGAATCAGCAGAAAAGAATGAGATACTCCAAAGCAGGTTCAACCCAAATTAAAGATCGGATAGACAACTAGACAACACCTCCCGCGGCTCTCCCGGTCAAAACGTAATTGTTTACTGTCCGTCTGAACTGCGGTCTACGGCCTACTACATGTCGTCGTCGAAAGACTACATTGTACCCCTGGCCCTGAACGGCGGCCACCCCCCCAATTCCTGCTGACGAAGACCACCTTCGTCGCCCATGCAAGCCCGCTCGATTCTGCTAGCAGCCACGCTCTGAGTGGCCCGTTGGATCTAGACGAACAACGACTGCCCAGGAAATATTGCGTACCCTGCGTAGCTACGCGAGCGTCGTCGTCTGCGACCCTGGTGCGTCTTCGGCGATCCTTTCCTCGTCCCTTCAATCATGCGGCCCGCCACATGCCGACTAGATAGGCATCATCATCACCTGTACTTAGCTAATATATTGGCCAGGCCGACTTGCTTCTATGTTCACCGCCAAGGAAACTCTGTTCTGTATTTGAGTTGCCCCAAAAAGTTCAGACCCCGGCCCCCCGGAGAAAAACTCCCACCAAGCCCCCAAGGAACAGAAGAAACCTACAAATCGCTGTCACACAGTGTTTTGGTAATAGCAATAATCTTGCGGCAGCACTATGAATGGAGTATGGTCTTGTTCCTGGCTTCGAGTGTTCCCGACATCAATGCTACCCCGACCCACTCTTTCCCTATGGCGGCCATGCGGCAATGTCGAGCCTAGCCACAGCGCATGACGACGATCGCTTTCGATGTTTCGTCCAGTGGCCTATATGATTTTCTCTTCGTTTCCTTTTGGCTCTGTTCGGCGACGAACTGCCATCTTCAAAGCTCCCTTGGTTACACGACATGCCCCATGTTCTGCCCGGCTTGAGTTGCGGTGCAATACAACAACTCCTCCTCCTCCGACGGCCTTGGCAAAAGCGACAATGGGAATTCATTCGAGGTGGCCGGGCACACACAAGGGATAATAAATAAAGACGAAAGAAGAAAGTGACGCATGTCAGACTGACTGGTGTGCCATTCCGCGCTGCCGATAAGGCTTCCCTGGCGGCGTCGCCCTAAGCCAAGAATTTTTTAATTCCCCGACCGAAAGGAGGAATGGTTCCCCAAAGCCCCGTACCGCAGTACCGTGCATCCGCCTAGGCCGTGCAATCTTGAGATGCGTTGGTCAAAGCGAAAGTTGTTCTGGAGTGTTTGAGCTAACCACAAGCGACCCATCACGCTGAATCCCCATCTATGGCGTAGATTTTCTTAGCAGATACTGCGCCCACGACAAGAGTCGTTGGCGGATAGAGTCTCTAGCAGCTCTCTCCCGTAATGTGGGAAACGAAAATGGAGCTTGACGTGCGGACACCCGGTTCCTCCACCCACGACGAACAGGGTCCCCTGACTCGCGGTCCCAATCGAGCGAACCTCCCTAATCGGGCAACTCAAAAAGAATTCGTCTGCCTGGAAATACGGATCCTACGAACTTCGTCCCCGTGCACGCCGGCAGCTTCTCGATGCAATGAACCATTGGCTATCTGAGCTGTTGAGTTGTATGAAGAGACTTGAGTGGGTTTGACGAGTCTGGCAATTGCTCTCTACGAGTTCAGAAGTTTCATGACTCTCTCTGCGACCCCGTCTTCAAACTCGCTTACACCACCCTCGAGGACGGCTAATTTCCCGCCTCTCAACCTGTACACCGCTCGTCTCCTGGAAGAGACCTCATCATCGTCTTCGCCCTCGCTCTCCGAGTCTTCTGTCAAGCCTTCCACGGCGCCCCGCATGAACCATCGGTCGTGACTGACGAAAAGGACAGCCCCCTCCCAATCTCTCAGCGACTCGCGCAGGGCTGTCACCGTCTCGTAGTCGAGATGAGTTGTCACTTCATCGAGGATGAGGCAATGAGGCCGTCGCCAAAGAATACGTGCAAGCTCGCACCGCACAAGCTGACCGCCGGATAATTTGGTCATCGGGATGTCTGAGGCGATCCGGCCCGGTAGACCCAGACTGCCAAGTATGCCCCTTATCTCTCCTTCGTCCAACTCTGCGCCCACTTCCGATGCCAGTAGGGACAGTGCCGTGAGAGGAGGATTGCTCCGGCCCATGTTTTGCAACTTTTCGACAGCATTTTGGGAGTAGTACCCCATTTTGCATCGCGGATGAGTTGTTACGCTTCCTGACCAAGGTTTTGTCTCATCGACAAGCAGCTTCACAAGAGTCGACTTGCCAGCGCCATTCAACCCGAGAATCCCAACCCTATCACCCATGTGCACTGACAAGTTGGCGTCTTGCAGCACAGCCGGCGGCGTTAATCCTTTCTTTGTCTTGTTTGGGTAGCGGAACGTCACGTTTTCCATCGATACGAGCGGGCCAGGGAATCGAAGCTCTGGAGGCTCCGGCAGGTCGCCAAAGATTGGACGCTCGTCCTGCGGTATATCGATATCAGCGCGACTGGTCAAGTGATAGCCCACGAGATCTCGGTTCAGCTTGAATCTGCCACCCTTCGCGCTGACCTGAAGAACCCAGCGTTCATCTAGTTTCTTCTGACGGGATTTGGCTTGGCGCAGCTTGTTCTGATCGTCATTCGCCTTTCCTGCCTTAATGTTGGTGAAGATGCTCTGTTGAATGTGTGCCTTCTGCTTGTCTTGGGCATCCTTCATCTTGGTCAACCACAGCTTGCGTTCAGACTGCGATGCTTCATAGGTTGGGAGACCACCATGGAAGTATGTCAGTCCCTTATCTCTCAGAATAAGCAGGTCGGTGCAGAGAGTGATAAAGTCTCTGTCGTGGGACACAAGGATGAGTGTCGGTGAAGCATCGTCGTCTTGAAGCGACTCGAGGTAGCGCTGTAACCATATAATCCCCAAAAGGTCAAGAAAGTTGGTTGGCTCGTCCAGAATCAGGATATCGGATTCCTGAAGCAGCGATACGGACAACGCAGTTCGCATCCTCCACCCTCCAGACAGACTCGAGACGGGCTTTGACATGTATGTGTCCGAAAATCCAAGGCCGGTCAAAATTTTCTTTGCTTTAGACTCGATGTCGGCGACTTTGGCCGGTTCGACCTGTAGCTGCAGGTCTGCAAGCATATCAAGGGCATCTTGAGTCTCTTGACGAAGGACATCGGCGGAAATCCACTCTTGTGGTTGCCGGACTCTGGCTGTTGTTAGCAACCTTTGGTATCTGACTCGAGAAGAGGTCTTCGCTGACAGCGATTCTGAGTTGGCAACGGTCTTCTCGAAGGCCTTGAGGGCTTTCCGTGCTGCCAACCCTCGGTCACCGCTTCGCAGCCTCGCATTTTTGTCGATTTGGAAGAACTGTTTTTGGTTCCTATCGTGCCGAAGAGTGCGGATGGCTCTTACCGGGGCGTAAGGGTCAGTGCTGCTGATTCCCTCGGACAAGGCTAGGGATAGTCAGCGCGAGTCATTGGATGAACGTACTCAGACACACCTCTAATGTCCTGCTCAACGCCCGATCGAGCAGTTGCCTGTTCGATGACGTGTTCCAATACACTGCGGCCTTGGCTTGACAGATCGGGGTTGGCCGAGACTTCTTCAGGCTGACCATCCGAGTTGGAGCCTCCATTGGCATCTGTCTGTTGAAGTATGGATATCCGGCAATCTTCAGGAATACCGGGGATAAGCTTCTCGGCGATGGCCTTCAGAAGGGCTGAAGTCGCATCAACAAAGTTTCTTTTCTGGACCGAACTTGGGAACTGCTCACTGGACTTCCCTGACCCATTCCGACCGACCAGGGCGTATCGCTGAGCGGCTTTCAGGTGCAGCTTGGTGTCTACGAGGACCTCCGTTCCCTCCGTTCTGGCCTTGGCCTTACCCTTCACACCGGGTTTGCTAGCCGAGGTGACGGTGATGTGTAGTCCATCTATGTCTAACTGGGACTCCGGTCAGCTATTACCATCCCAAACTGTGCTCGTTGACAGGCACCTCTCGGGGGTCCGCATTCTGGATGTTGAAGCGTGTTTATTTGCTGCTGCACAGGATCATAGCTACGGATTCAGAGGCCATGGACGTCATCGTAGCGACGGCGGGGGCGAAGTGGACTGACGGCAATCGATTGACGGATCGGCAAAAGAGCTCAGAGACAATCGCGGGCGAAGGATTATGTTCGCGGGACTTGTGGCCTCAAATGATGCAGGGCATCTTACTATATTTATTAGGTCCATGTTTTTTCGTCGGCATGCCGCTACTGCTTCCCTTTGTCTCTGCAAAAGGTGCGAGCTTCGAGGCCCTGATGGTACGTACTCATGTTGCAGGTCGTTGGCTGCGGTGTTCCGGGCGGTGGCCAGTGCCTTATGGATTGACCTCCGCGCCGGGGTGAGTCACACCGAAGTGCTCCGTCTCCGACCCTTACACAGAACCACTCCGGTGCTAAACTCCCCGTCTCAGCGGCGTCACACCCCTCGGGGTGACTCAGTTCACTGATGAACTGCCCGCTTTGCACGTTCAAGCAGAGTAATTACATCGCCAAATGTGCAGCCGCCTGACGCCCCTCAGAACAACGGAAGCGACTCCAGGAAGTCCCTCGTTTGCTTCGCATACGTCGACTCGGACTCGGCATCCGCAACCGCAATCTCATGAATCTTTAACTCCTTCTTCGCCCACTTCCTCGCCGCGCCATACTTTCCCGACCATGACGCCGAGTAAGCCGCATACTTATACGCTTTGCTGAGATAGTCCACCAACCCGACTTCCTCAACAAGCGTCACAAATTTCTCTGCGAGGGGCAAGACGTCGCCCCCAAAGTCATCCCGCCCAAGCTCCCGCTCCAACAACCCCGTCAACCTCTTCATCTCGACCCTCTTCAAGTCCTCGGCTGCGCCCTCGCCGCCGTCCCTCGCGGCGCATACCTGACATGCGCACGTGAACCCCCACTGCGCGAGCCTCGCCCTCCTCGCCTCTGTCGTCTCCGTGAGCGGCGCGTACGTGACCGTCACCTCCTCCCCGACCGCGATGTCCCTCTCGGCCCAGATCACCCTCCTCCCACCAATAGACACGCTCGCGGCGTTGGGCTTGCAGGCGTGGTTCAGCTTCGCGATGCGCGGGAAGATACCGATCGTCCCGCCCGCCATCGTGAACCCGTTCGTCCGAAAGATGAGCGCTTCCCGACTGAACTTGACGTCGTTCACGTCCCGGTGCTCGGGACAAGAGAGGTACGCCGCGCGGGCCGTCGCATTAAGACCCTCAAAAGCGCTGTCGACAGCCGTGGCTATTGCATCAAATGCAAAACCCTGCCCGCTTACGAGACTGCCGGGGTCGACTGTGAAGAGCGGTGCCTCGTCGATAGCGATGGTGTGCTTGGGAATCTTGCGCCGTGCAAAGACTCCAAGGCCTTTGCCCGGTGATGGCCGCACTTCCCACAGTCCGTCTTCTGATTTCAGATCTTTGCGACAAATCGTCAGCGATGAGTTCATCTTAAGTAGGTCGTGAGTGAAATTATGCGCACTGGTTCCATAGCGGACGCGAACTTCCTCGGAATCGCCCAATCCATCCGGTACGCCCCCGTCCGCAAGGGGAAAGTCATTCGTATCCAAGAGGCCCAGATTGCTCTTCTCGCCGCGGCGGTGACATGAACCCGAGTCGCATATACGATTGCGAATCTGCGCGCTGTCGCTGTTGCCGCTGCTGCTGCCGTCGTAGCCGAATACCGCGCGAGTATGCTGCGACGCAGCGAGACAAAGCCACAGCAATACACGAGACGATCTCATGTTTTGTCGCGGTCTTTCTCCGGGATGTCCGCGGTTCAGATGAAAAACAAAACCTTAGTTCCTCATTGCTTCTCTGAAGTGAGATTGTCTCAAGGAAATAGGGTAGGTAGGTTGAGCCGTCGCGCGCCGTGCCGTGCAGCCGCCTGGGAATCTGACAAACACCATCCCTCACAAAGAGGCTGGTCCGGCTGGCCTGGGGCCGGTCGAAACGTATCTGCTGTCACAGGATCGTGTCAACGCGCCGTCGCGTTACCCACGCGACAGGCATCTTGAGGGTTGATGATCTCTCGGACTGAAACATGTCAGACCAATCTGGTTTTTCTGGCGGGCAAATCACAATGAAAATGCTGCGAATGCTCTTCGTTTGCATCCGGTTGCAACCCATTGTGGTGGCTTTCGAACGCCGATCAGCACTGACTGGGGTCGTATTTAAGGAAACGGGACCAAATACGACCCCAACCAGACTAGGTAGTTGGGGTTCAGGGGCTTGTTTCAACTTGGCTTGGTTCTCGACTCGGCTATCATCCAAACAACAAGCCACTGAGCACTCAAATTATTCTTGGGTTTCCTTATGGATGCGCAATTCTTATTGCAAAATAACTCATGTTGGAAACACTTGAACTCTATCTACGTAGATGCCGAATGTATCTACCTTGTACACAATTTTGGCGGGAGCAACGGCAACAACAGGCAGATTGCAGCAGGCAAAGATCGGCAAGTATTTGATCAAGATTCTCTTGCTGTCGTTCAATTCGTCGACAGCTCTTCCAATGCCCTGAATAATCTGATGATCACGTTCTTGCTCGTCCGACTTCGCCGCCGGTAGCTCCGTTGATCGATAGGTGGTCCGATCCGGTGTGACGGAGCGAGCCCCGCATTTCGTCGGTTCTTGGCCGTTCCCGTCCCGTCTTTCGCCGCAATTTTGTTGTCAAGGCTGCCACCACTTGTTGCGCGCCTTTGAGAGATAGATGCTGGGCTAAAGACGGCTGATATGATCTACCACTGTTCTATTGACGACACATGTTCTCCTCAAGCTTCTGTCAAGTGACATGTTACCGTCCCCGGCGAAAATCTAGAGAGTGATCAGTCCGTCATCGATCCAGTCAGTTTCTCTCGTTGTCTCATCAACAACAGTTGCGTACAATAAGAAAAAGATTAGGTTGGCTTTGCGGCTTATTACCAGCCCCAGTCTTCACTTACCGGTGTCTGGGCGACCACCTCGAAGAAGAGTATATGAACATTTACGGCTATTTGTCAACCGCGAAGCTCCGGTAGCCTCAGCTCACAGAGTGTTGAGCTTATTTTTAAGTATACAGAAACGGAGTACGAAATTAGAAGGGGGAAAATACAACGTAAATTTACTCCAGAGAGTCATGTCCCGCCATGTTCAGACTTTGTCGCAGTCAAGGACGAGTGTTCATGACTTTACACCGATTCAGACCGAAACCAAGGCCGGAACCTTGTCAGAGCAGCTTCCGTAAACGATTGTGCTAACTATCGCATCTGACGACTGTTGCATCTCGATGTTCGGACTTTTCTGTCCCCTTGACGGCCCCCTTGACGGCGAGTTGAAGTTCCCCTCGGAAGGACACACGGCAGTGAAGGGGACAACTGCAGCAGGAAAACAAAGAATTTTTCTCATACAATCGTCCTATAGAAAACAACGGCTTTCCTTGCATAAGTCCGTCGATCCTTCTGCGATCGGAGCCCAAAGGCTATTATCCAGTCAAGAGAGGGCGCTGAAGGCGGCAGCCAACAACAACGTCCTCCGTCGCAACCCGAACCAGTCGGGTTTTCTCCCTGGAGAAAGGTTGTCGAATTGGCCTTCGCCAAGGAAAATGCGGTTGAGGCAGTTCTTATGTGGGTTCGCATACCATCTCAAGTTTCAAGCCTACCCCCTTCTATTTACCCCTAAACCCTGAAACCCGACACCGTCAACCTTTTGGAGACAACGCGCCTATTGAATTCGGAACCTGAGACGTCGCCCTACTCATAAAAGATCGCCCATGTGCCAAGCACGCGTCAGCCCGAACATCATTACCATGAAGCTGCACGAGCCAACGAGATCAAAGTCTGGCATTGTTCGTCTGAGATTGAGATCGGGAAGTGGGAGTACCGTTGCTGTTCGGCGGCTCCGTGCCGCATTCTACGATAACAAAAAAGATTTCCGCGATGCTCTCTCCGCCATCGCCGTTCAAAAGCTTACGCTGAATGAGCAGAACTTGTGACGGCCAGCCAGGGAAGCAAGCCCCTAATCGTACGCTCAGCCCGCCATGTTGTGGTCGGCATCGACGTCATTGTCAGGCTTCTCCTCGGCAGCTTGGAAAACAGTAGGAGGAACGTGGACGCGAGTCAAATCCACTTTAGGCCATACGATCGGATGGCAGGCCTGTCAATTTGAGTTGGTTGATCATCGCTGGGCGCTTGGCTCGGCATTGCTTGTATAAAAGATTTACGACCTGTCTCTTGGTCCACATCGACCAGTCATCACCAAGACTACACTCTCTACTTCACCTATCCATCACCACGTCTCTGGCAACATTCATCCTCAATACCGCAGCAATACAAACTCAACATACTAACCGAACACGCCGCATTCAGAATGAAGTTCATTCTTTCTTACATCCTGCTGGCTCTCTGGTAGGTTTTCGAATCCAAACGTTCAGCCGTATCCTTCGAGAGTCTAAGACATCTTCCAAGCCTCGGCCTCGGCCTCGCACAACAGGGCACTATCCAGTGCCAATGCAAAGCTACCCTCACGACCTCAGTCATCAGAACCGGCGGCCGCAAGCTCTGCAGTCGGCGTGGCGGCATTCTAAGCGCAGACAACGAGCTCTGCACCAAGCTCCCGGAGCGGTTCACGGACGCGGACTGCAAAACATTGGGAGATTCATTCTTGGCAAGCTGCGGATCGGCTCGGTCTGAGCTCAAGAGGGGAATCTACAAGCGTGAGGTCGTACCCTTGTCGACAAGGCCGATTGTGAGGAGACTGTCCAACTTCTAGTACTGAAACAAGACCTAATTCGAAAGGCTACATTTCCCCCTGCTAGAACTCAAACCATTTAGCTAGCGCACTTTCAGTCCGTCAATACCAATGTCTGAACCCTCTTCCACGGCCCCATACTACGAAGCCGTCTGGTCTGATCAAAAGCGCGCGGATCCCAAGCCTGTCTTCCACGTAGGAGCCGAGATAGTCAACCCGGCTCGTGCACTTGCCATCGGCGATGAACTCTTGTAGTGTACCGGTGTTCATACCCTGAGCTCCAAGAGGTAGTTGAATGTGCGCTGCGTCAACAACGAGAAGGATACGACCTCGACGGGTCTCCGTCGCCTGCTTGCTTCTATCGGTGAACGCCGTGGCGAGATGGATTTTGGTGATTGGCACATCCGCCTTACCCGAGACACGATTGAGGATATCCTGCATCTGATCCCGAGAAAGCTCTTGCGTCCTGCCTTCGCCGCCGTCGAAATCCATGAGGTAAACCATGTCAGGCTTCCTGAAACTGTAGATCCCATTCTTGGTCGGCAGGAGCCCCGGCATCAGATTGTCGGGTTAATCCAGGTCGCAATGGACCACGTACCCGGTCAGCGTTGCCTCCTTGCCGGCGAACTCGAACCCCGCCGCATGTCGGATCGCACTCCTGCCACCGTCACAACCCACGAGCCACCTGCCCCTAAAGGCCGTCTTGTCCTTGTCCGCCTCGATTATGATACTCGTCTCGGTCTCTTCTACAACCTTGTTGAACGCGTGACCTCAGAGAATCGTAACGCCCAGGCTCTCGGCGCGCTCCGTCAACACTGCTTCGATGCGGTCAATCGTGATGGGTCCCGGCATTACCGAGGGCCTCGGGAGACGGTACTTCCAGCCCTTCAAGTCAAGCTGGCCGAGGCTCAAGGAATGCCGGCGAAGTGGCCGCCAAACTGCATGCCGGGGGCCTTCGGTGGTAAGTGGGGTGGTTCGCCGAGGTCGAAGAGCTTGCCGAGAAGGCCACGGCGGTAGAGAAGTTCGATAGAGGGTAGGTGGAGACCGCGGAAGCCGACGGGGTTGCTTTTCCATGCGGATCCGGGGCTTGCATCGCGTTCTAGAACAAGTACAGAGATGCCTGCGAGACCGACTTCGCATGCTTAGAGAGGGGCAACGGGGCCATTACGTGCCTGCCATCTAGTGTAATCAGACTAAGCTTTCATAGGGTTGAGGTGGCGCGCTAGCAAGCAGCAGCGCTTATTCGGGGTAGTTCGGGAAATTTTGAAAGTCCAGCTCGAGAATCCGAAGTTCTATTATTCGCTTTACAAACGTGTCAGGAGAAGGAACTATCCCGATGGCATTGATTTCGTATTGCCAGGGTGTCTATGATGTTAACTCATGCAGTGGTATGCAAGGTTTTTTTGCCATCTCATCGTAAGTACAGTTCTCTATGGAGCAGTTGACGCTAACGCTCGCTTATTATACACATGTTGAATTTTGTTTTCCCACCCTGCCCAGCTTTAAGCACTTCATTGTCTGTAGATAGCATCCGCCATCTTAACCACCTGGCACATCTCAATAGCATCATGAACTCTCACGATATCCGCACCTCCCTGAATAGCTGAAACGACCGTAGCAGCCGTGCCCCAGATGCGCTCCTGCGGCTTCGATACCCCAGTGATCTTACCTACGAAGCTCTTACGACTAGAACCCAGCAGCCAGGGCAATCCCTCGAGGCCAGGCCATGAGCGGAGCTCATCCATGTGGCGGAGGATCTCGAGATTCTGAGCGCCCGTCTTGGCGAAGCCCAAGCCCGGGTCGAGAATAATGCGCCAGCGACGCACGCCCGCGGCCTCGGCCTCAGCGACACGATCGAGGAGCTCGCGGGCAACAGTGGGAATGAGACCGTCGGGATAGTCTGTCAGAGAGTTCATGGTCTCCGGAGTGCCGCGCATGTGCATGAGGCATACTGTGCGCTTGCTGCGGGCCATGTAGGGGATCATGGCCGGGTCCAGCTGGCCGGCCGAGACGTCGTTGATGATGTCGGCTCCGGCTGCAACGGCGGCTTCGGCGACGGAGGCGCGCCAGGTGTCGACGCTCAGGGCTATGTGGGAGAGTTCGGGGAGGCTGCGGACGAGCTCGATGACCGGCAGCACACGGGCGACTTCCTCGTCGGCGGGAATCTCGGGGCGGCCCGGGGCTGTGGAGGCGCCGCCGATGTCGAAGATGGTGGCACCGGCTTTTGCGAACGATTGTAACGTTGAGATGAGGTTCTCAGGGGTGTGAATGCCGCCGTCGGAGAAAGAGTCCGGTGTGACGTTGATGATGGCCATGACGTGAGTTTGCCGTGAAGGGGAGAGAGAAAGAAGCGGCTCCTGGTCAGCTGAGATGGGTGTCAGCGGAGAGAGTGGTGCTGCGGCCGGGGTCAGCTCATTGAGGTAGTCGAGAGTAAGCTTCCAAGGATTGGATGCATATAGAGGCTTATTAGGAATGAGTCTGGATCAATGTCAATAGCAGCTAGCGAGATGAGATGTAGATAGACTCACTCCGCCAAAGGGCGCAACACAAACTCCCGCTCAGGGATGCCGATGTGAGGGACGGTGAGGCGCGGATGCTCAATCTTCTCATCACCATACATGAGGATATCAAGGTCGATATTTCGAGGGCCCTTGTCAATGAGCTTTTGACGACCTAACGTGCGCTCGATATCCTGCAGCTCATCAAGAAGGGCCAGGGGTTCAAGCTCGGTCTCAACCTACATGTCGTCCGATCAGCTCAGCTCATCTCAGCTTGAACTCAATTACACACAAAACGACTTTCATGCAGCATGTACAGTGGCTATCACATCGAAACGGAAAACAAGCTTTTATCCGAAAGCGAAGGGAGGAGGGTGTCGCGGAGGGTGTCGCGGAGGGTGTCGCACTAACCTCGCATGCCCCATTCACGAATCTATCCTGCTCTAGAACGTACATCGGCTCCGTCTCCCAGAGGCTGCTTGTGCGCTTTACCTTGATGCCGCGGCGATCCATCTCGGCGCAGGCCTGCTCGATCCAGCCGACGCGGTCACCGAGGTTGCTACCGAGGGCGATGTACGCTGCCGTGGGGCCTCGGGGACGATTAGGTGTGTCTTTGCTACCGCATCCGCCGCCGCCGGCGCTGCAAGAGCATCCGCATGCCGATCTGGCATGGACGGCAGGCATCTTCGGAGACGGGGATTGGGCCCGAGTGGTTGGCCGGGCACGGCAGCGGTAGGGTGTGGCAGTGATTGTGGAGGCCGGCGCAAATGAGGTGCAGCTGGGCGTGCGCAAGGAGAAGTCGGCACCGGTTGTGTAGCGGCTTCTGGGTATCGTGACCTGGAACCTTGCAAGCCGCGGTGCTAAGGCCTGGCAGCAGCGCGCATTGTCGCTGCGTGCAAGGGCACAAGCTCGTGAAAAAAGGGAGGAATGGTGGCGGAGAGGAATCGGAGGTTTCATCATGGCAAAACTTGAAAGCTGCCCGTTCGTGTGTGTTGAGGGCCGTTGTGAGAGAATTTGACAGCCAATGAGATTTGGGCGTGGTGGTCCCTTAAATTGACGCTTAGGTAAGGCGTGGGTTCCCAGTACGTGAAAACGTGGATTGGTGGTCTTCCAGAAGTCCTCAGGGTCCTCGTTCGAAATCGATAGGGATAGGCTTTCACTCGTCCAGTCGACTCGTCCCGTCGATGGGCATCGATGCGGTCCGGTGCCCACCGAGCTGGCTGGACATCTTCAAAGGTAGCACTCACTGGACGGCGTACTTGGAACTTGAGGTGTCGTATCGTGCCATGATTCGAACAGAGTTTGCAAATTCGTTTCCAAACGTCCTGGAACGGAAGGCGCTTTGGTTGGTGCTGACTCGGGGGATGGAAGGGCTTTGACCCGCTGTCAAGCCACTGTCAGTCACCCTTTGTTCTTGTTTTCCGAAGAGAATGCGAAGGACAGGATCAAATGCTGCATCTCACCTGCAAATCGAGATGCCAAACCGAGGCCATCCCCTACAACCAACTCCGCGATGAATCACTCCATATATGCAAGCGATTTATGCTTTCCCTCCGGCCACTTGTGAAGAATCAATCCCCTATCACAATTGACCCTCGGCATCTTCTTCCCCAGATCCACCCCGCTGGGCTTACCCACTTCCACGCACTATCCCTGATTAGGACTGGCTGCTGGGGTCGCAGGTGAACCTCGGCCCAGCATGGGCGCATGGCAACGCACTCCGCCCCTTCTTCCCCAGGAAACCAGCTGGTTGATACCGAACGCTACTACCGCCGACAGTCTTTAAACCGTTGCCAGGTCCCTTTCCCTTTGGGACTTTGCCACAACCTTCTTTCTTCGTCTACAGCCCAACATCGAGTCCAACAGATCTGTCTCCTTACGGTTCGTAATTCAATAGACCCAAGCGCTCACTGTTATATCATATCTGATAAGTCAAACAAGATGGCTTCTCCTCGTAAGTTCTGCTGTCCAGGATGCTCTGTCACATGCGCCGGACAATCCGCTGACAGGTCGCGCGAAACAGAGCGAATTCGCACTCCGATCACCGATCTTTTCAAGATCAAGCACCCGATTCTCCTCGCGGGCATGAACGTCGCCGCTGGTCCCAAGCTTGCTGCCGCCGTCACCAACGCCGGAGGTCTCGGTGTCATTGGTGGTGTTGGATACACCCCTGACATGCTCAAGGAGCAGATCGCCGAGCTCAAGGAGTACCTTCAAGACAAGAACGCCCCTTTCGGTGTTGATCTGCTTCTTCCCCAGGTCGGCGGCAACGCCCGTAAGACCAAGTAAGCTAAAGTCCTCGTCCCCAATAAACGTTGGCAAGCGCGCGAGAGCGGCACGTGAAGAAATCGGCTGACAGATTCCACTCAGCTATGATTACACCAAGGGTAAGCTCAACGAGCTGGTCGACATCATCATTGAGTCCGGTGCCAAGCTCTTCGTTTCTGCCGTCGGGGTTCCACCTAAGCATGTCGTCGACAAGCTTCACAACGCCGGCATTGTGTACATGAACATGATTGGCCACCCCAAGCACGCCCAGAAGTGCCTCGACCTGGGCGTCGACATCATCTGCGCTCAGGGTGGTGAGGGTGGCGGCCACACCGGACGCGTCCCCACTACCGTCCTGATTCCCGCCGTCGTCGACCTCTGCAAGGGCCACAACAGTCCTCTTCTTAAGGGCCCAGTGCAGGTCATTGCCGCCGGTGGTATTCACAACGGCCAGCTTCTGGCCGCTGCTCTGATGATGGGCGCCGGCGCTGTCTGGGTTGGTACCCGTTTCATTCTCACCGACGAGGCCGGTGCTCCCAACGCGCACAAGGAGGCTGTCCGCACCGCCGGTTACGATGACACTATCAAGACCCTCATTTTCACCGGTCGCCCGCTCCGCGTCCGCAAGAACCCCTACATCGAGAACTGGGAGACGGAGCGCCAGCAGGAGATCAGGGAGTTAACTGCCAAGGGTGTCATTCCCTACGAGGCCGATCTCGAGAAGCTCATGAACTCTGGTAGCGACGGTGAGGGCAGCGGCGAGGGTGGCAGCGACGACAACGCTTCTGAGGTCGACATCGATGATGCCTTGGACCAGTTCCGCCCCTTCCTCATGGGCAAGGCTGCCGCCGTCTGCAACGAGCAGAAGCCCGCCAAGGCCGTCGTTGACGAGTTCGTCAACGACGCTGTTGCATGGCTCCAGAAGGGAAACAAGATGATCGCGAAGCTGTAAAATTGTAAAACCACACACATCTATCCCTGCCATTTTCGAAACAGGTGCATTATTTGGGAAGCGCCAGGGCCTGGAGTTTTGAGGCTCATTGTATATAAGAATGATCTAGGATACGACCACTAGCATACCACGAATGATTCTCCTTTCTTTTTCAACTTGTCATCGCTGTGGTAGTTGTGGCAGCAGTAATTTCGTGCGACCTGGTTTATCCAAAAATTTCGAGACCTGTATCAAAACCCCCGGCTGGGAAAATCAGATATACAGCCACTCGGCCAGACTACCGAGCACCCGTCTACCTCGGCCAACCATTAATTTGCCTATATTTCTGCTTCTCCGTTCCAATGACTCCGACCGTGCACGAATCCTGATGGCCGTGTAAAAGGTTCGCGGCATTAGGTCAGTGCACAAATTACATACCAGTCGCGAACCACTGTAGACCTTAACGATAAAGCTCAAAATCTATTCATTCATACTTATGTATTATCTAACCAACAACAGTTTCGTCACGCCGTTGCCGCATTACACTTGCTGGCGGCGCGCTGAGATGCCATTGTGAAAACGCAAAATCCTCCCTAGCACGCAACCTTCCGAACTGTCCACCCGCAGGCCCGGTGGATGGCCTCCGGTGGACACGCAAGGTATCTTTTTCGCAACCGTCTCTGGCGTTTTACAACTTTCACTTCCCTTTTCACCCTTTAGGTCCGAGCTTTTCCCGTCCGTAGATGCCGCTGGGGTAGTGTTTGATGATCTTCTCTCGTCATAGCAAATTGAAATAGCCGTCTTTCTGTCCCTTTTCCCGGATGCCGTTACGCCCTTCGCTTTGGGTCTCTCAGCTGCCAAGGTAGGCACGGATAGCGCCCTGAAGCTTCTGGCTGGCCTCACCTGCCAGTTGGGTGAGGTTCTCGAGATCGTCGCCGGCAGTTATACCGAATCTGCGGATGAAGTCCTTGGCGGCGCCCTCGAGGTCGCCGTACTCCTCGACGGGCTCGTCTTCGGGACGGCCAAAGTATGCGTTGGATGAGATCGAGGTGGCACCTTCGAACCCTTGCAGACGGGTCTTGGCCTCAGCCTGAGCATTGGGGTCAAAGGATCCCTTGCCGAAGAACTCGTCAGAGGAGATACCCTTCTGAGAGCCGAACTTGCTGCGCGCGTACGTCTCGTCGTTATCTGTGGTTTTGTTAGTAAGGCCTCTATTTTGACTCGGACTACAATTCATACCCTCAGAAGCCTTAATGGGTCCAACGGAGCCGAATCCGCCAGCAGCAGCCTTCTTGGGCGCCGCGGCACCCTTGGGTCCTCCGACCTGACCGAAGCCGAGCCTGGCGACACCCATTCCCAAGCGCTCCACTTCCGCATTGGACTTCTGGCGTGTATGGCTGGCAGAGCCGTAACCGCCCTTCGGACTCGAAGGGGCGGGGGCAGAGATGCTGTCCACCTTGGCAGCGAACTTCTTCTCTTCCTCGGCCTCGGGGTCGTACCCAAGCTTCTCGATGCGCTCGGCCTCCTCCTTCGCCTTCTTCTCGGCCTCATCGAAGTCGATGAGATCGGCATTGACCTTCTTCACGCCAAGCTTGGGGGCCTTCTTCGCACCCAGAATATTGGTCTTACGAGGACCGCCGGCGGCAGTCTTGCGCAGCGCAGCGGACGTAGTCACACGGCTGGCCGCGGGCTTGTTATCGCCTTCGGTCTTGGAAAACGGCGAAGAGGAACGCGCGATATCCTTACCGGCGCCGTTGTTGGCGTTCAGGAAGGGAGAAGGGGTTCGGCCGACGGTCGGAGGGGTAGCGGTTCGGGATATAGGGGGAGTGGGCTTCTTGATGGAAGGCTTGTCCCACGAGGAGAAGAAGTCATCGTCAGGCTCGCCCGATGGGGTAGAGGTATCAGCATCGTTGGCGTCGGTGATCACGACTTCGCCAGGGTATCTAGCAGCCAGTCAGTCAACTTGCGGTATATCGCAGGATTTGTGGCTGGACACACTCTTGCGCATCTCTCGCAGCCCGCCTCTTCAATTCATCCTTGTACTTGGTGGCGGCGCTGGACTGGTACTTCGTCTTCGGGTCTTTGGTGTTAAGCGCGGCGGTGCCTCCGTTTTGCTGAAAGAACTTGGTGGCTGATTCGTTTCCACCGACCTTCATCAGGCGCAATTGATCCCATTGCCACTCTATCGGAGGTGTTAGTCAAGAAATCGTGGCTAGAATTTCGAGTACATACGGTCGAGGTTGGTAGATCTGACGAAGGAGATATGGACACCGAGGTTTCTGTGGTTGGACGAGCAGTCAAGGCAGAGGTAGATGCCAAAGGGAACAGAGGTCCAGGTAGGGTACTTGGCGCCGCAGTCAAAGCAAATCTGTAGTGCACAAACAGTCAGAACCAAACAGGGGCTGAGAACTTCAAAGAGCGTCGGTGTTTCGCATCACCTTGTTAGCAGGCTTCGTCTTCAACTTCTCAAAGATCTTCAGCGACTGCTGCTTGGGAGCGAGTGCAGCCATGTTGACGATGCGTGCAGATAGCAGAAGACGGCGAGTAGATTGACCAGACGCAATGCGCAACAGAAAGGAGAGGTGGCTCGAGGAAGAAGGGAGTGTAGATTGCGGGTGTTCGGAGACGGGATCGCCGACGAGAGAGCGTTCTGAGCAGGGAGTGGAGTTGTCTGAATTTCGTGTCCAAAAGTTCAGGAGGCAGTCGCCGCCCTTTCGCTGAAGTGGCATGTAATCGGTGCGCTAGCCCTGATATGGTTAGCTCCCTTTTCCCCACAGTGGATTGCCAGTTGAATTTCTGCCAAGGGCGGTCAGTACCTTTCGCAGAGCTCGGCAGCCCAGCTACACCTGAGCTTTGGGTATCGACTGCCGAGCTCGGTCGATAGACGATTTTGTTTCCAGTACATCGCCCTCGTACGATGGCTGACGCCGAACCGCCATGATGAAATTGAAAACCAGTGCGATCGCGATTCGCGCACCTACGACATTAGGCCTTGGGCTGCGACTGCAACCCTTTCGACTGCAGCGACAATACGCGACGCAGACTGGGTTAGGAACGACAGCTACGTCAAAGTCGAAGCGGAGGACGGTCACCCCATTCAACGATACTGGCGCTGTGGCGTGGGCAGATCTTTCCGCGGGAGAAAAGGCAGCCAGAGCTACGCAGCAGACTTTCAACTTCGGTTTGATTATGGCTGGTTTGGTCGTGACGGCAAGTCACACGACTCCTACACCCCGCGGCAACGTAGGCTGACGCTTGTGTACGACATAGAGCGGGATTGCATACTTCCTCTGGACTGATGTATTTTCTCTCGATAGCAAGACTGCGCACTACAACCGAGTCGTAGACAGAATCCGGAGCGATCCGAGATGCATTGAATTATTAGGAGACGCCAAGAAGATTGAAGCACATGGAGAGGAGACGAACAACAAGTGGCGGCGTGCCCGCCCGATCGCGTACGTATTCAGTGCTATTACAGAGGCGCGCATCGATCTAACGACAGCAGCTCGACGATCAATACCGACTCCAGAGGGCACGAGCATCTGTTGATGCACTTTCACGTAAGTCTCAATTGCAAGAGCGAAGGCGCGCAGAATCTGACTTGATCTCTAGGTTAAAGGTCCTCTTAACAAGGGAGTAGTCTACCTGCACATGGTCAGAACGCCAAGCAGTGGGGAGTTCGAGTACAAATACCTCTATATCGATGTCAGGGGACATCAGAGACTTTACCTTGAGAACGCGGACACCGGATCTTCTGCCTCCGGGAAGAAGGGCTTCAAGTTCCTTGGTATCAGCTGGTAACTGTGGCGGTGAAGCAAGTGTATGATTCCTGGAGAGTCCAGCTGGGAACTAGCATGATTTTGTATGATAACTAAGAGATGGAATGGGTCTAGATTTCCAAACTGGCGGTTGGCGCCCAGCTATCTCATGCGCATAGCTAGACGCTGTTTCTAATCAACAAGCCTGAGCAGATTGGAATACGCTTGAAAGTTTTGGGCGCTTTGGAGCTATGTTCGCAAAGATATGCCCGCACTGCTCATTCGCTTTCATGAACGCCGGTGATGCCAACCAGTCCCAGACGGCTGGGATTCTGACGGTTGAAGCCTCTGCAGAGGACAAAGTAAAGCTGCATGGGTACAGAAGTGTTTCGGGTGATCTTCGTGCTAGCTCAGTGGAGGAGGCTGAGATTCAAGGTAGGCGTGCCACCATACACCGAACGCATGGAAGTCCTAAGAAGCCGCTTGTGACAACAAGTTGAGACCAAATGGTTGCCTCAAGATCATGGGCTCGAGCTGAGTCTGCTCAGGTCTGACACTCTTCTATGGTCATGACCAATGTTGCTCAAATCATGCATTACATTCGCTACTACCACCGGAAGTCGACGCTTCTCTTGGACATTTGATGTTAGATGTCGTGGTCCAAGGTGTCGTTTTTTGGGAGCGAACATGAACATCACTGGCTTGCTAGTGGCAACAAGGTCCTTGTCGCGACTCAAACCCAGTCCTTTCATCTTGCAGCTTGAATTTCACTAGAAATCTTGCATCACATATCTGAGATGATTTCAAGTTGCATGAAGTTTGACGGGTCCGGGGGCTTACATCTAGACCATTAAGAAGAAAGTAGGAATACGGGAGTAGCGGTGAAGGGGACCAGTAACGAAGCCGAGAAGCCTCCGCCAGGACATATCATAAGTATCAGTGGGGACATAGTAAGAGGTAAGCCCATGTCAATCTCATTACTAACTGCATCAGACATCTCACAACAGAGACCATCTGGTGACTTGTGACAGTTGTTGTATGTCTATTTTATACACAGAGCAAAATGAGTGCTGCGGGACCCCGTCCGTCGTTCACCATCTAAACTCTCTCTCTAGCGAAGTGTACAGGACATTTCCAAGCTGGAGCTCACTGGATTCGGTCACATTACCCGATTTCGGTATTGGATTCAAATCTAGCTTGTAACCACTAGACTGGATAGCCTGGGTTGGCTGATATACCTCTGCATGCCGGCAGACCGAAAATCTCGCGGTTGGTTCAGACTAAGGTCGCTTCTGTCTGCTTGCTTGCTGCTGTCGTTCGAAACCTATAATGAATCAAGTCAGAGAGCTACAAGCGGTACGAGTTCCGGCAAAGAAGTCTATAGGTGGCAAGATTTGGTTTCTAGATATCCCAAGAGTGCTGCTTAGAGATAGAGGAGACAGAGAAGCGCTGGAGAGCCCAATCTCTGCGTACTTGCTACAACAGACCTGACCTTTGTCAAGGCAATCATGATGTGTCTATAGACAACTACAGCAGACATCAACATCTTGGCCAGCTAGCCCATGCACCGGAGATCCACAGAGACTTTGAAAGAGGTCTCTGTTACCACATTAACCTGAAGTAATTTTTTTTTTTGCAACTATAATTCGTGATCCGGCCACCTTCGCGGTCTCTACTTCATCATCTGTCAATATTCTTTCCTAGGTTCACAGCACGAATTCGATTTTGACAACGGTTTCCAGAGATTCAAACTGAGTCTACATTGGGGAAGTGAATGTTCAGGACTGAGGCGTTGAACCACGATCGGCCTCGTTCAAAGGGTCGCTTGGAAACCACTTCGCGATCTCCTCGTATGCCAATCAATCACATCGGACTCCGACCTCGACCCTACGGCAACTCTTTGCAATTGATCGAAACAAACACTGTCATTAATTCGCGCGTAAGCATTCCGACTTTCCTTCTTGGCTCCCTCAAAGCCACGTAAGCGGGACCGTAAGCAAGCGCCCTTGTCAGGGTCCTTGATTCGCGCGAGCCGCTTTTGAGCTCTGCTGCCTGCCTGGGAGGCGTGTCACCAGGTGCATATAAGGCCGATTGCCGCCTTCCCCAGGCAGGAAGAACTTTGCCTGCGTCTCTGTAATTACAGCCATAGTCTACCCTGCCGATATCCTCAAACCACGGCCTCATGATACTAAGGCTCCGGCTTAATCCACTCATCCCATTCACACGCGTCCGACGACGTTAAACTGCAAAGAAAACCCTCTCCCCCCAAATGTGCATCCCTCGTCCCCCCAGGCACAGATCCTCGAGCACAACGTCACCAATCACCCACGTCCCGTACCGGCGCCTTCAATCGCCGCCCCCGACGCCCAGAATGGCCCCTAAGCCTCTCTCATCCTCCTCAGTACCATCAACAAGCGTTGGCGTGATGC
The DNA here is from genome assembly GCA_026260285.1 of Colletotrichum sansevieriae. Lineage (NCBI taxonomy): Eukaryota > Fungi > Ascomycota > Sordariomycetes > Glomerellales > Glomerellaceae > Colletotrichum > Colletotrichum sansevieriae. Next base: position 11,781 of record JAOQIF010000075.1, on the reverse strand, counting down.
CAGCAGGCCCCTCGACCTCTCGCGCCGTCTCCTCCCAGCACGAGCGCCTGCTCCTCGAGCTCCTACCCTTCAAAGAGGCCTCGAAGTTTCACGAATGGCTCAACAGCCCCTTCGTGCGCGGGTCGTGGAACGAGTTCAATGCGGACTTCCTGCTTCGGTGCGGGGCCGCCTCCTCGTCCGGGCCCGCTCAGATCCCGGAGCCGGACAAGGCCCGCAGCGCACAGGCGGCACGCGAAGCCCTCAACTACAAAAAGCCAAAGTTCCTGGTCCATCACCCCGACAAGGCGGGCTGGACCGCCGAAGACCACCATGTGCGCTTCATCGTCACCCTCGTCGCCGACAACATGCTCCAAAACCTGTGGTACGAGTCCGAGTGGAAGAAGCGGGACCTCGACATCGCCAAGGCGGCGTACGAGGTCCTCATCTTCCTCAAGGCTACCTTATACGTAGACCCCAGCCCGCCGAGCTACTCTGCATGACTTTTAATGTCGATTCGAGCCTTCTCTTTGGAAAACAGGTTATTAGTGAGTGCTGGTGGTTGTTTCGTGAAACAGGATGTGCGTGTGCGTGTGTGTCTGTGTGCGTGTGTGACGATGGCAGCGAAGGGAAACAAGTGTGAGAAAGTGTAATTACCCCCATGTGGCTGAACATGGGTGATAAAAAGGCACCAGAAGAAACAGGGAACTGAAACGGGCGCAAATCGGCGTTTGGAGGGCGTACGACACCCCCTTTTTTTTCCCTTTTTTTTTTCTATCTTTCTTGAGGCAGGAATGGTGGGCGTGGAGCATGAACTGATTGAACTCAACTGGCAAGGTTGTCCAATCGCGGCGGATAGCAGGTGTCAATGCCCTCATGGAAGATCGGATCATCTACCGAAATCTCACATAAAGTATACCGGTAGTTCACATGGGAAAATGTGCGTAGTAGGCTTTTTCTCTTTCCCCTTGCTCGTGAAGGGTGGAAGGGGGAAAAAAGATAATGGAGGAAAATGTTGAGATCGAAACAAGCTCCCGTCCCGTACCCGCACCCGAGGCTGAGTTGACATCAGCCGGGCTCATTTGCCTGGAAAGCTTCACCTCCCCTCCCTCTCTTCTTCCCCTCCCACAATGACGATTTTCCGAAGCTTATGTTGCAAGGGAGAAGAACATTGTTGTACTTTATTTCCTCATCCCACACAAACAGTCCCTCCAACAACCTGGTAAATGATCTGCCGGGAGTGAAGGAGGGGGAAGTTGTTGTTTCTGTTACCTTTCATGCGGCATAGGCAACCCACCATGATTTCGATGCTAATGATGCGGGTCTAAAGGTATTGAGATTGTTGTTATTGTCATTTGCTTTGGTCGACATGTGACAAAAGCAGTTGCTCACCACCCCACCCAAAAAAAAAAAAAAAAAAAAAAAAAAAAAAAACAAAAAATCTCTCTCCCGAAGAGAACCCGGAGACTGAGCCCGCAACTTACAATCTTTCCCTACTTGACGCAAACTTCCCGAGGCGAAACATGACAACTGCCCCGATGAACTCTGATGAACTCCGAGGATAACAAAGGGATCGGCAACCATTGGGCTGTCTACAAGCACCCCCCCTTACCCCCTCTCTGTTTCTGGTTGTCATGTACACTAGAACACGTCGAACACATAAGAACCAAGTCTACACATGCTGGCAAAAGGCCCGATGTATGACTTCGAAAGGCGTGATACGCTGAGTGAAAGTATCCTCGGTATGGTTTTTTTGTTTAACCGGAGACTTTTGGTGACGAAGTGCGAACTCAGGGGAGAGGAAGTATAGCCAAGTTGATGCAACATACACATCATTTTCGATTAGGGAGGGGGTGAAGCCGCATGCATGGCCCACAGGTTTGCACAATCCAAAGTCCTTGCTATGCAAAAAAAAAGAAAAAAAATTGGACAGAAAAATGATCACATCGGGAAAAGGCAATTGCGTGGCAGTCGACGGTTAGTATGGCAACGAAGCGGTCTAGAATTCCCCGCAAAATGCAGGACGAAAATCATGTACTGTAGGCGATCGAAGCCCTGTTTTGAGCAAAGAGGATGGACATGCTACAACACTGGGCCTGGTGGCAAAACTGCAACTAGGCTAAATTACGGGACAATGCGATGGGAATCTCTGGCTATATAGCCTTGTACCAGGCCTCAGTCGCATTCAGCTTACATTGGAAGAGAAAGCGCTTGCAGCGCGAGGCATGGAGGGGCAAGCTGAGGGGGAAACTAGGGACGGGAGATACCTTCGGAGAGGGGTGGACGGGTAGGCGGGGACGCGGGATGTGCCCATGTGCATTCCCCGAGCTGTAAGTCATCGCTGCAAGGCCAACTAGATCGAGGTGCCGTGGCGACTTTTTTTCTGCTCTTTTCCTTTTCTTGGCGTACTCCTCGCCGAGTCCTGCGTCAAATCTTGTGCGTGTTTCCGGGAACGCTAGGCTGACGCAGAAGAGCGACGGGAGGCATATCGCTGTTCTGGCAGAGGGAACGGCAACGGCTGCGGCAACTGAGGTGTGTAGGGGAGTGTTTGTGTGTGTGTGTGTGTGTGTGTTGATCCGGGGCACGGTTGCGGCGGTTGCGGCTCAGCAAACGAAAGCCGGGTGTGGTGGTCGACATAGCGCCGTGAGGATCCGGGGAGATGGAGCCAGGTTAGACGACCTCCGCATGATTTGGCGGCATTGTGGGCTGACCACGAACGCGGGAGGCGCCTGTGGTAGCTTAGGCGGGTTCCTCTTGCAGCAGAATCGTCTCAACTCGGCATTGGGATCTGATGTTTTTTTGTTTCCCTCCCTTCTTTTGTGCACCCTCGTCTTGGCCCGCATCGTGTAATCTACAATCTACCTCTCCGCTTTCTAGCCCCTCCATCTGCGTTTCTCCAAACCTGGTGGGTTGCAGTCGGATGCGCGGCGAATTGGGCGATCTGTATGCGTGGGAGCGGGAGCAGCGGCAGCAGCAGTAGTGGCAGCATTAGCAGCGCAACGTAAGGAAAGGTAACCAGAGACAAATCGGCTCGCCCCACTACCTGCCTGCCTATTGATACTCATCTGCTTCAGGAGATGGACGGGGCAGATGAACATCACTGTTATACTTGTCTAAGCAGTTTCAAGTGTTCAGGTCCAGATGTGCGTCGCGGATCCTTGGACCTGAAGAGGCACTGGTCAAACAGTGAGCAGCGTGCCAAGGTGTACCAAGCCGATGCGGTCGGTGATGATGTCGGGGTCGTCACTGGCGATGTGATATCGTATATGTGACTCTCATGCTGGCTTAGCTGCGAGAAGAGGGGCGGCGGTTTACGGCCAGTAACTACGCCCAGTCGTTCGTCGATCCGAGCAATCAATCTACTGAAGTATGCTTTTCTTAAGTGTGTCTTGTCTGAGGTGGTTCACGACATGGCTATCGTGGGGCTATGGCTGTGGCTGGCTGGGTTCGATAATGGTAGACGTCGATTGATTCCACTTGGGCATGGTAAGATACAACGTTTCAGGCGACTCATCTGGCTTTCAACCACTCACCTCGTGATTTCATTCTCGGCTCTACCGCCCATATCGTCGCTTCTGTCTGTCTCGGCTGGTTAACAGCAGAGGCTTGAGGTGATTAGTAAGAAAAGTACTGTGTTGTATGCTACCCGAACACTCCAGGAATCACGGGTCATGACTGGCCGCCAGAGTCTGGAACCGGGATCTGGCGCGAGAAAGGGTGATCTCCCGATTCTCACAATCGTAAGATAAAATGGTGTTGTGTTGAACGAAAGTAGAGGAAAGACAACTGGAGTGAAAGGGCGGGAAACGGGATGGTCTATACGAAGGGGGAGGTGCCTTACCTTACCTTACCTCTTCAAACAAATAGGAGGTTGAACCCTTGCTGATTCCGTCGGTAAGAAAGTCATCTTAATCATCCTACTGCGAGAGTGTGATGCAACGCAACCTCTACCCTGTGAGGAGCAGAGTTCCACGCGTTGTCACTGTGACATGCGAGTTATCAACGAGATTGTCGAGCGTAAACACGACAGAACTATCAGAGTTAGGTACCTAGGTATCCTTCTAGGCCTCGGGTGAAGGGGGTTCCCAGCGGCGCAAAGTTGGACCTGCTGTACCAGGGTACCCAGGAACCGACGTTGTCAAGCACACAGGCTCTAGAGTTTGCGATGACATCTATTGCAACCGGAGAATATTGCGTACGGACGTGTAAGGTAAAGTACGGAAGTACATGTTTGCCAGGTGTGATCGCTCGCAAAGTTGGGGGGGATAACCTCAAACGTGCCAATGCCAGGTGATGGGGCAGGATTACGTCGACAGCGGCATGAGAAGGGATCGCGGCATTAAACAGCCTTTGGTGAGGAAATAACACACCTTGACCCCAAAACCCAGCAGAGGGAATTTTCTTTACGCTGGAGGGACGCTGTAATTCCTCGCTGATGGAGTCTTTTTCCTCGTGAGAGGGACCGTCGCGTCGGAGAGCTGGTGCACCGTGCCTCCGTCTTTCGTCTCCCTAAGAGCTCCAGAGGCTCTCTTGGAAAGGGTGTGCGGATAGTAAAACGTGCTCGAAGACCTGGGGTGTTACTGCGTAACGGAACGGAGGGCGAGATAGTCGCGAGCGGGATGCGGCAGCCATTTAGGACGTTCTAGGGGCCTCGTGTATCGCAAAGTCACTTTCTCTGGAGGAATACCTCAGCAGCCCCAGCAGCTTCCACGTTGTCAAGTCTCCAGCGCTCCCAGCACGTTCTTTCTCTACCGTAAGGTACCTTAGGTGAGCTTCGGCAGTACTCCGTTCCATTCAGTAGAGGTCGCTTGGTTTATGGCGTAGGGGAACCGTGACAGCGCACCTGCTGAAATCCATTACCGCAGGTGCCTGTCTCCTTAGGTACAAGTATATGTTGCGGGAACACTGAAGGAAGAACCCCCTCAGTGGTAGTCCCCCAGTCCCCCCCGGGTGGCATCATCGATGGTGCCAGGGTGGAAATGTGTGGTGTAGCCCTGTGAGGATACCAGCTGGCCTGGGCGAGCGAGGCGCGAGTGCCAATGGACTCCAATAGACACGGTCCCAGCCCATTGGCGTGCCTGTCCCTGACATAAGGCACCTAAGGTATCTAAGATAAGGTAGAGGATGGAGGACACCCCCTGGGGACCGGTTGGGAGCCTCAGAGGGCTTTTGGTGGTGCTTTGGAGGGAGCTTGGCGCGCCGGTAAGCCTGGCAGCGGCTTGGGGCGCCCCAATTACAGTACATCTTCTGCTGTGCGCTGGTGGGGTCCCCCGATCTGACGCCATATTTTCCTTCGAGAACGATACGGGGCAGCGAAAAAAGATTTCCCCACGAAAACATGCGGGACCCCGGCTCCCTTCTCGTGACTAGACCCACCTCAGCCATCACGGTCCTCCCTTTTTTTTCTCGTCGAGCCTCCTGCCGCATCCGGACTTGCCCGGGGCTAACGACTGCAGAGAGGGGCCATTGGCACTGGCTCTAACACTGCTGAGCCTGGCACACTTCACTACCCATCCTCATCTTCCCCATCCGTTGCCTCAGCCTGCCACGTCCACGCCCGTCGACCGCTGCAGTTTTGCAGCGTGGTGTAGTTCTTACACCCAAGTCCAGCTTCCGCACCATCACCCAACTTGCTTCAGCAGTCAGCACCACGATTCGGCTTGCTGCACCAGGCTTCTTTCCTACCCGGCCACTGACTATGGGGTTCGGCGGTCCGCGTCAAGCCGACATTTGGCCGATAATGACGATGACTTTTAATGCTCTCGGTGGAGCCGGGCATTGACCGACCGCTGCATCCTATCGGTCCTTAACCGCTGAGTATTTGGCTATGGCGGGTCGCCGCTGGTATGTAGTGGAGTTGATCTAGCTTTTTCTCCTGCCATATTTCCCGCTCTCATGATTCCAATACCTAAAGTCTCACACTTGATGTGTCTCGGAATTTCTCCTCCTCCTGGCTAGAAAATTTCTTCTGCGATTGTATCTCGTTAAAGTCTGGGCCTGCTTCTTGCCAGGGCCATCAAAGGGGGGCCTAAAGGAGGGTCAGTACTCGATTCATGCTCGTCCTATCTGTCGGCCAAGCTCCGGACCTTGGCCCAGCCCTTCTCCAGTCGAGCCCTGTCTCCCTTCGCTGGAAGTACTCGGCTTATGCGTCGCTATCTCGGCCACTACACTAACCGCCCTATCTTCCACTTCTCCTGTCTCGGCGTCCTTATCATCACTATCGCCGACATCATCGCCGCCGTCCTCTCCATTGTCGCTTTCGGCCTGCGTTCCCAGTAGTAAATCTTCGCTGCCTTGCCATTGCGGTGGCATCCCGGGAAGTGCCGCGTCGTCTTCTTGTTCCCACCCGTATTCCTCGTCTTCCTCGTCGCTGTCGGGCACTTCGAGACCAGCCTCTGCCAGCTTGCGCTTTGCCCGTGGAGTCGTCGATAGCAGCACTGATGGCTGGCTAGTGTCGTAATGCACGCCAATCAGGCCCGTCTGTCACGATAACGTGGAGAGTCAGTCAACCCAATCTCCCTTCTCGGAAGCTCCGCTTCTTATGCCGCACCCGTGACTTCCCAACAAGAATTACTGACCGCTTCAACTTTGAAAGCTGCGGAACTTCGCATTGAGTCTGGTCCAGCCCTGCCGTCTAGCTTCTGGACGCCGGCGAGGCAAACAGTCGTCGGGTTCCCGTCCTTCCAGACCCAGTCTCTGAAAAGCACTATGCGTGTAGATATTCCCTGCTCCCATATCCCCGCGTTGATGGAAGGAATGAGTGTCGGACTCCGCTCCGACTGCATCTTGGTCGCGCATTGCGACAAGACCACAATAGCACAGTTTCGTGTTGCTGCCAGCTTCTGGAGCGCGTTGATGATATACTGCAACGCCTGCAACCGCTTCGCTGACGGTCCTGGACCTGCTCACGATCAGCACATGCCCTGTAGAATTGTTCAGCCTTCAGACCTTTGCCAGCTAGGGCTCCTTTCCTCCCATCTAGTGCCTTTGGAAAGGCGTAGTTCACCAGCGCCGATAATGAATCGATGACCACCAGGACCGTTTGTGTTGGCACCGTCGTTGCTGAGGGACGGCACAATAGCGCAACCAGATGGGAAAGACTTGGGCATGTGTAGTGGGTGAAGTTCTCTCTGGGCAGCGAAGCCGGCTGACCTTCCTCTACTGCCTCGAGTACGCTGGCTAGCCGTTGTCCGCAAATTAAGTAGGCGCAATCTTGACAGATATTAGCCTTGGGGCCTTCTCATCCAACGCAACGCTGGGTCAATTGAACCGACCTACCCACACGGCACCCTGGCCCTCGCGAAGTACATTCGCAACAAGTTGAATGCTTGAGAAATGTCAGTTCTGCACTTGTCCTGTACAACTGGCATGGAAGTACCCAAGAGCTGTCTTGCCAGCACCTGGCGGTCCCCAAATTTCGGTGACTTGACCTCTCAAAACACCCCCCCTTTGCTTTGAGTCCGATTGCTCGGGAGGAGAAAATGCATTGAGTGTCTCGTCTAGACGCTCTAGTCCAGTCGGAACTCGCCTTGAAAGGTCGTCGTCCAAATCGTCTAGCACCTGCGCAGCGGACACAGGAGGCAACCTATCTGCTTCACGTTAGTAGTACGAGCACGCTGTTGCGGTGTTGACATACGCGTGGAAGGAAGATCGAAACTGGAGACATCCTCCTCATGAACGGTGTAGTATTTCTCCATGGCTGAATGGACCAGCGTGTCTCATCGCCCATGCCATGAAGGATCTGTTGTCGCGGATTGCGCGCCTAAAGCCCTCGAAATCGGAGAAAGCCACAGTATCTGTCTTTGCACGCGTGACTCCTGCCACACAGTGCGCCACATGACGTCACTAGCCACAAAAGGAAACTGCATCTGTGGCGTGCACAAGTAGCAATTCAGCATCCGTCGGTTGGTGGACCAAATAAACGGCCGCTTTTTGGTGGTATTTGCTCAGAACAGCGGCCAGTTATTTTGTACACCGAGTGCCAGCGTCGAATACTGATGTCGACCTGGAAGGCTCAAGTCGCTTTTCAAATCAGCAAACATGACAATTTCTCTGATACGTTCCCTTTACCTTGCCGATACAACGTCGCGCGACATTTAGGCCCGCAGACATGCTCTAACGGACCCAAATAGCTTCTGCTGCCTTCGAAACCTAGGTCGACACGAGATGCCCACGGCCTAGGTAGGGCATCAGATAGCGGCCACAGACTCTGGAGCTCTTCCTCTCGTGCGCTCTACGAAACTTTTGGTTTCGTTCTTGACCGTGTCGATAAAATTTTCTCTGCGGAAATATCCCGTGTATACGACATTAGTCCAAACAACAAGCACAGATTCGTCTCAGGCTGGGAAGTTGACTGTCACCGAACTCCTGGAACGTTTTCGGATGCCGTCCTACACATTCGGACGACAAGAAATCCAATGTCATCACCACGGATCCATCCCCGGCCAAACGGTTGGAAAGTAGCTACCAAGTCGATTGCTCGAGCGCCGCCGCTTTGCATACTCGAACTTCCCTGTTCACCAACCTGTCTATTTTCATGTCCTCTAGGAACATTCTAGGGCCTCTCTGGTTTCACTGCCGCTGCAACCCTACCGCATACTGTCTACGCGGATGCTCCAGCTCTCAACCCTATTTCCTTTTTGACTGATGCCATCTTACTGCACATGTCCAGACTGGCCTACATACCTGGATTTCACCAGCAAATCCTCTCGTTATAGTTAACAAAGCCCTCGGCGAGTCAAGGATCCCTGACTCTGGCAGGGGTCTAGGCTCGGACTGAAAGCATTGACGATTGGGTTGGAGGCTGTCGCGATCGACCACAATTTCGCCGAAAACTTTGTCCAATGAGCATCGTCCATGGATGCTTTCATCATTCCAATCAACGCCAGTATCTTTCGAGCCATCCGCGGCTTGGTCCCGCGTGGGCCCTGCGGGGGCTCGGTATGTCTAGACTGAGCAACATCGGTCTTGGGGTCTTCCCGTGGGACCCGGGACGACCCCTCAAAGGCAAGTTTTTGCGCGAGGTATTGACGGCCCAAGGCAATATCGTAAGCCAGCATCGCCTGTCTAAAACGGGCTCTTGTCGGCTCGGAAACCCGAAAGGTGTCTTTCGATTCCTTACTACTGGGAAAGTCGTTGGCATGGCCTCAAGCTGCAAAGATCCTTGCGAAGATCAGAAGGTGTGTAGGTACTATCCGACAGCGTCGACGCAGGCCGCCCAGTTCATTCAGCCATCGGCCGCCTCAAGGGCCTGTATCAGGCACAGTTGAGCCTTATTTGGTCAGAGTGGACAACCAGGAATCTCACTGCGGCAATTCACTCGAAAGAAGTATGAGGAGTGGTTCGAAGATGGTGTATCAATCTGGCAAGTAGCCACGCAGGTTCTTGAATGCGCTATTTGCAGTTGAAACTGTTGGTTCTCAAGTTGCCGAGTTCATACCGAGAACCGAGCTCGGGTCGACAGATGGCATTTTCACTTCCAAGAGACGTTAAGAGCCTAACCTGTGTCCTCTGGCTTGGGGCACTGGGCGTTATTCATTTCACGAATTGGCATAGTTCACCAATAAATCCTCAGGGAATCAATTCAGTAGTGACCTTCGACCTGGGTCGAGAAGGCAAGGACGGCCGGAGTTGTTTCCATCCATCCTGCTATTCCCAAATTTGGCGGGGAGCTGATATCAGGGCCCGGGTCAGCTTTTCGCGGCGCTTCAGATTGCCTGAAATCGCTCGCTCACAGGTGCGGTTAACAGAGCGTCAGAGCGTCCAAAAGCCACTAAGTTAGTCCGGCTAGTCTGCCCAGATCATGACATCCATGTGCGATGCAAGGTACGCGCTTCCCCGGAAACCCCCCCCCCCCCCCCCAAATAAAAAAATAAAGAAGAAAGAATGCTTACTTAGTAATCTTTATATTCGCCAAAAAAACGGGGTCTTTTTTATGCTAAATAATAAATAAGAACTTAGTGGTAGTTACTAACTACCTTAATAATTTTAATTTAAAGACTTAAAATAAATTATAAGATATTATAAATCTCTATAAGTAATTCAAAGTTATAAGATAATTCTTTAAAGTACTTAAATATAATAATAAAGCTATCAGTATCTCTAATTAATCTAAATTAAGCTATTAAAATATCTTAATACCTGTTACGGGCTACGCTACTGCTGGCGTCTGGGCGGTGCTATAGACCCTAAGGATTCTGCCCTTAACGACTGCTCTCGCTTAATATTCGCCCTATATCCGCTTTTCTATTATATAGGGAACTTGCTAGAAAACTTCCCTTCCTTAGCTTAGATTACTATAATTAAGGCATCCCTAAGTTAAATAAACCTAGGCTAGCCCTTTATATATCTAAGCTCTCTCTCTCTACGCCCGCCTTGCTAGTTATATAGTATAATAGATAGTAGGTAGAAAACGGAACCTGCTATATTTATAGTAGCTAGTTTAGAAATATTACTAATAAGTAAAGAAGTATTTAAAGCAATTTATATAGTAATTAATAAGCTTAGTAACTAACTCAATAGCTTAATAACTATATAGTAGCTTAATAATAAGCTAACTATAGAGCTCTAGCGAGATATAGCAAGTAGCTACGCCCTAGTATTACTAATACTAACCTTATAGCTAGAGACTACCTAGGAAGCAGGTAGCGCTTAGTAATTAAAACCCCTCTCTAACCCCCCTAAGTTCGGAGGGAACTATAATAAGTATACTATATAGGTATAATAGATATATAATAAAGTTAGGATAGACCGGGACTTCTACTTAAGCAATTAGAAGGCCTAGTATCTTACTAACTCCTACTTAGAACCTAAAGTATAGCTAGTAGTTATAGCTTTCTATAGCTTAGGGGGTAGTAATAGCTTATTCGAGCTAGATGCCTTCTTAGTATACCTAGACTATACCTATAGTAACCCTAATATTATAAGCAAGGCTCTTAGAAGACTCTTAGAGCTTTAAATAAAATATAATAAAGCCTTCGCCTTATTCCTACCCTGCTTTAAACGCGCTATTATAGAAGTAGGTAGTATAATATAGCTAGATAGTATCTAGATTAACTACCTATATAGGGTACTATCTTATAAGCTCCTTAACTATCTAGTTAACTACTTAACCCCCTATAAGTATATTAAATATATTAGCTTTATATAAGATATTATATAGAAGCTAGAGGGATTATATTATATTCCTAATGCTTTATACTAGCTTATAACTTTTAGATCGAGAGCATTACTTACTAAAGTAGATATAGATAGGGATATTAGGATAATAGGGTTAGTATATACCTCGCGCGAGGATATAAGCAAAGGTCTTAGTAAAGAAACGCGCTATTATTTTAAGTATAATTAGATTAGTTACTTATAAAGGGACTACTAGAAGGCTAAGAAGTCAAACGATAGTCCTAGAGTAGCAAAAGCTATTAAGGAAATAATATATTTAAACTTAGGAGAGGTTAAAAGTAAAGAGAACCCTTCTAACTTAGGAAATAAATAACCCTAGTATAAAATCAGGTATTAGAGATAATAGAAGAAGAGCGGGCTAGTTAGGAATAGTTCTAGTTAAAACGTAGTATAAGCAGGCCTTTTATAATATTAGTAGTTAGAGTTAATAAAAGCACTCCTACTAACGCTTTAATAGACTGCAGATATAATATCTATATAATAATAAACTACTAATATACCTGCTACCTCTATTTACTATATATTAACTACTAAGCATAGTAATTATAAGGCTTTGCTAATAACTTAGCTTAAGCTATAGCAAAAGGCGTAGCTATATTATACCTCGAGATTAGAGGCTATATATAG
>JAOQIF010000749.1:0-43639 GCA_026260285.1 Colletotrichum sansevieriae | reverse complement strand
GCTAGGCATGCCTAAATAAATAGGGCAGGGACTGATCTATAGCCTCCTATTAGCTAGTATATAAGATATCAAAGTATTTAATAATTCTGAGGGAGGAGGGATTGCTTAATTAGGAAGTAGTAATAGCATTACTTTGATCGATTAACTTATATTGTTTGTTGAATAGTTTGCACTTGCGGCAGCGCTGCTCTTGTTATGCTCGTCATAGCGACCAGCTTCACAGTCACGCGATAAACACCTCAGGCCATGTCTTTTTCCTTCTTTTCGTTTTCCTCCCGCTCGCCTATCCTGGTTCCTTTCTTCACCCCTTTATCCATTATCTATCAAACAGCCCTCTTGCAATGCCCAAAATGGCGTTAAACTCCCACAGCAACAAGCGTAAGTCTTCATTCAAAAAGAAAAATCAAAACACAGGATACCTTCATCTGACTTGGCTGGTTTTCAGGCTCGTGTTATAACGCTGACATAATTTTCTTAGTAGTGGTTCCTAATAATACATCCTCGCCGTCGAAGGTCCCTAGATCCCCCCTCACTACCGCTAAGATTTTCGAGCTTTTCCAGGAGGACTTGAGTGTCCCTTTTCGCCCCAGCCATCCTCATCCTCCAGTAAGTCTTTCAGTCATTAAGCTTCATCTTGAAGTGTCGTAGATATAAACTAATTGTTTTCTCTCAGACTTTCGCATACAACCCCGATCCATTCGCTTTTCCAAGCCAAAATATTCCCAATGCCACCAAAAGAGGCTCTCAGTAGCCGAGCAAGCATCTCTCTCTTCCTCCGCCCGCCCAAGGCACAAAGCCAACAACCCACACTTCAACTCGGAAATGAAAATCACGAGATTTACGATGCAGTCTTGGTCTCCTCCATGACCACAAATATGCCTTGGATCACGAATCTTGTCGAGGATGGCTTCAGATTGAACCCTCAGGTCATCCGTGACGATGACACAGAGGCGGGCGCGCTGGAACTACGTCGCTCCTATCTTCTCTCGGGACTGCGGTCGCTGGGTCCTGACCAATGGCTCGACGATGTGGCTATAGCCGTCATTATGTCCAAGTTCGCTGCCCGGGACTAGACGGTGAGCGCGGTCGATCCGCAAACCACCGGCATCCCATCCCATAGATTCAAGTCTGCGTCAGGGCTTTCTGTGTGCTTTCCTTCTCAACTTCGGCGAAATCGCATTATTACCCTTAGTATATGGCGGTGATAGCGGGGGCTTTCACTGCTACAATTCCAGCCCTCGCCAAGGCACTTACTTCATCTACAGACAACCTCGCAAAATGCCTAAAGATAGCCTTGAATATTCTTATAGTTGAACTTATATTTGTATTTGTTGATCGCGAGTCTCGAGGAGTCTATATAGTAGCCTTAAGACGCCCAGATGAGGACGCAGAGGCTGTGATGGTTCATGGACGGAAAGGCGTTAGAGAAGCTTATGTGTATTTACTACTAAGGATTGCGAAGCTAAGATAGCTTACTTTTCACTTGCTGGCTGAACCTTCCGAGGCTGCAGGCGGCATTATGCGAAGTCGAGGGGATAAAGTAGAAAGCCCCTGCACTTGGCTATAGCATCGCCGTCCTGCTACTGATCATTGCAACCTTTTATGCCAAACTAACGGTGCTTTGAATCTGTTGCTGTTAAGGCCTGGCACTACGCGCGTACCCCGCCTAGTTATTTGGACCTTCTCTGTTTCCTTTGAAAAAAAGTCAGGATCGACCCACGTGTCGCCCCTTCAAAAAGGGGGCCGGGCCAAAACATACAACACCGGGCATTCGCCGGTCGTCACCGACCCGACTACTACTCCGGCCCTCATTGGCTTATCTATGGGAGAGCGGACGGGATCCCGAGTTTTCCAATGGGTATGGTCGTATGTGGCTGTTACAAGGAGATGTCTAGACTATATTGCTACGAACATTGACGACGGCATCCGCGTGTGCCTGTTGACGCAAACCCTCCATACCCTAGATGGCATCCGATGATCAACAGATATTAACATAGACATCCAAAGCAGTGCCTAAGTATACCTGCGAGTAATCAAAGACTGCTTCCTTAGATTTGCATTAGAAGCTCAGCCTAGTATAACATCCAGTGGAAAGCCACACGCTGTGGGGAAAGACTGAGAAGGGGAGGGATTGTGGGCTAGCCGTAGGCATAAAGGCCTGGACACTAGCGATACGTTTTTCTTTGCAACTCGTGCCGCTGCGATTTCTATTGGTAGGGAAGCCGGGCGGGTTGCTTCTGCTTCTGGCTTTGGTGAGTATCGCGATATTTTCGAAGCCCGAGCAGTGGGCGGGATTAACGATGCGCACGTCCGAAAGCAAGGTAGTTGCCCAGCATTGACGACAGAATCCAATGAAAGGAAACGCCCCAGCCGGATTTGGTTACCGCAGAGGCAATGATTGAGCATACATCCAGGATTATCCAGGATTGGATTCGGCAAGGTGGCTGCCCATCTCAAGCTCATGCCCCAGGGGCTGAATAACCTAGGTACCCAGACCACAACGAGCTTCTTGTGGCGTAGGGGCTTCTACTTTTGACACCGAGGGCGCATATAAAGGGACTGAAGGCAGGTCTGGGCCACTAGGTAAGCTTTAATGCATACGTTCTGTGTCTGGTCGCTATTCCCGGGCTTTCTTCTCCACTTGGCCGCACTTTCCCAGAGCTTCTCGGCTGGATTTGCCGCCCTGGAGACCCATGTTTCCGACCTTTGCTTTCGCCTATGCTCTGCTGCCCCAGCCTCCCCGAACCTGAAGGTCCATGTGCGGATCTTGTCAGATTCAATTTAATATTATGATCGCATGAATACTAGGTCCTGGACGTGGTTGTTGGGTTAGAAGTAGAGGATATCTTTTTGCTATTTATAATAAGTACTATATATAATAGTATAATTATTAATCATTAAGTTATATAATATAAAATATTAACGATGAAGATAATAATATATGAGTATCTAAATCTCTATATATAGATTCTCATAAGATTTATACTTAAATTAGCTAAAGTAGGTGTTGCTCGATTTGGCTGGATTTACTGCTGCTTTTGCGCGCATTCTCCATATTACTGCGCATACTAAGGAGTCGACTTGACAATTCGCGACGGCTTCCTCATCAACAACTTGTAGGCAGTCATAGCGTGCATCAAGATTATCGCGTGTACTAGCTCACACCGGGCAGGGTGGTGCTAATCGCTTGGACGGGCGGAGGCTGCGCAACGGGTATTCGTAGGTTAAGCAAGTGTTATTTCGCGACGCACGCTAGGGGAGGGGGACTTGAGGTTGTTTATCAGGGCGGCGGTGGTGATATTAGGCAGGGAGGTGGAGAGCGTTTGTCGGGAGCAAACACTAACATGATCTACTGGCTGGGGCTGGGTGTAGCTGCGCTGGTTGCCTAAGTCAGGATGCTGAACCCTTACCTTACCTATGCCATACTAACTTCTGCTTGTTCCGCAAACTCCACCACCATCACTAGTGGAAGGCACCTTCTTCCCTATGCCTTCCAACTCCTCTGCCTTAGGTACCTCACACTTTACACCCTCTACCTTAACTTCTCAGCAACACCACCACCTAGCCACTCCTCTTTATCAATTCATTTCTTTCCCATATCAACCACAACCACATAACCAGCCTCATCACACCTTCAAGCTACTTTTGCCCCCCCTTCCTGCTTCTTCTCATCATTCCTAGCCTCAATTGCACTCGGCTCAGCAATACACAATTGCCTCCATGCATTCCTTCACAGGTGCGCCAGATTCTGTGCATAGTAACAAGGAAATCAACAAAGCAGATATAGAGATAGCAAAAATCGCCCGTGAAGCCCCCCATCAACCCGCGAACTAACTGTTATTCTCTCATCCGCGTTCTTAGTTGCAGTCATAGTCGCAGTCACCGTTGTCTCCTTCCAAGTATGACCAGACTGAGTCTAATAGCGAAACTCCTCGACTTGACACCCCTAAGAACCTCGAAGCCGATCTCGAGTCCCTTTATCTCCTGCAGACCTCTGCTCCTTCCTTATCTTTCCCGCCTTCCGCTTCCTTCCGCCTCGCCCCCGATGCCCTCAGGCGTCTCGAGCTGCTCCTCGCCCATATCCGTGTCGCCCGCTTCTCCTACAACTTCATCACCCAGTCCGCCCATGTCATGATGGTCGAGACCACTATATACAACTAGTATAACCGGGCTATCGGGATCCTCCTCGAGAGCGCTATCGAGCAGCTTGCTAACGCCATCACTACTGCGGCCGCTGCTCCTGCTACCGCATACAGGCCTCAATAGGCCTAAGACAACGACGCCGGCACTAAGAACGACTCCGATCACCACCTTTGCCACGGGCAGAACGAGCAGAACGAATCCCTTTATATCTATTCAGAACGCCTTCGACAAGTCTGGAGCGACAACACCGTCAGAATCATTGTTCCCAACAAGTTCAGGAAGGATCCCGATAACCAGTTCATCAATAACGAGGCGGCTTCCCCAATTCCTCCTTTCATTGTCGAAATCAGCTACAGCCAGTCGCTCGAGGACGCCATAGACATAGCCGAGCAGTACGTGAAGCACACCAACGCCCACATCCGGACGATCCTCATCCTCAATATCCAATACCCCGACATCTCGTCGATCAGCATCCACCTGTCATCGATGGACATGACCGCCGCTAGCCGACCGGTCCTGCGCGAAGTCCAGAGCCTAACGCTATTCAATTCTTCTGCTGCAACCGCCGCCGCTGCCGAGCAGCAGAACAACAACGCTGCTGCAAGTATGGCTTCCCTAAACCCTGGTCCTCTCCGCCTGTTTGCCTCCGACTTTCTCTCCGTCGATGCTCACGTACTAGCGCGGCTGAACCGCCCCATTCCGTTCGAGGGCCATGGCGACGAGTACGTCAGTCTTTGCACTCTCTCTCTATCCCTATATGTTTCATCCTGCAGGCTTGCTAACTGAATTCACCCAGAATCATACAGGTTGAGACCCCTCTTGAGAGTTTATGCGACGCTTGCCTCAGGGCCTGAGAACTACATCTAAAGAAGAAAGACAAAGTCTGAAACTTCATGCCAGACGGCTAGGATATACGGGAGATAGAGAATTTCGGCTTAGATTGCAAATGCTATTAACATAACTCGGCGTTAGATATAGGTATAGTCGACTGTGTTTTATGATACCCTAGTGGAATTTTGGGATGCTATTAGAATAGAGAAAATTTTCTGGTCTTTTTTTCTAATATTCATCTATTTCCCTCTCCCGCCTAGTGAGATTCGTCAATCCCCGATAGATCGGTGATAGTTAAGGCTATATCGTGCGAGCCACACTATGTAACACGGGTCTGCTGGGGTAGCTGTGACCAGGCCTTTTTATTCCCGCAGGGGCAACGTGGGGTGCAGTGCATCACCCAAATGATCTCACTATATCTCGGCTCGGCCCCTCCCATCTCCCAACAAAAAGCCCTAGCGACGTAGTATTCTAGCGAAAAAAACGGTTTAAACCTCAACTTACCCCTATTTACTCTACTATATTATTCTAAGGGCCTCTGGCCACTGCACAGTGATTTTACCTGCTTAAGTGCAACAAACCTTCTAACTCCGCGCCTCCTAATAATATATATAGCCTTCGGTCACGTGATCCTCTCCTAATTATAGCTGCACTTATATGTGCCTATAGCCTCACGATCTTTAACTTTATGCTTCGAAAATAACGTGGTTTTTAATTATTTAAACTATAAACTATCGATTTATCCTCTCGCGCGCTACCCGCGCTACTATTAAATACTACCTCTATTACTACTTTATATACTAGCTATATTATTATTAGTAACGCTCTCTCTAGTTAGTATAAGCTATACTTACTACTATTCCCCTAATAGGCTTAGGCTAACTCTACCTTAGTAGTATAGAGGACCTACTTAAAGAAGATCTATTATATAGGATATATAATAACTTAATTAGCTTTTACTACTAAGTCTACTTATTTAGCTACAATATAGTAGTATGTTATAGGGTCCCTTAAGGTATTAAGGAGAGCGGTCTTAAGGGCTATGTTAATAAGATGCTCTCTATATATAATAGAGTAATTAATAAAGGAGTAGGTTTTATTAATTTTACTAATATTAAACGCTATAGTAATCTTTCATATGCTTTATATTAAAGAGTACACTTTATATAGGCTTAGCATTTTAATATTATAAAGGTATCGAGGGGCTAAGAGCCACGGTCAGGTCAAATTAATAGCAGAAGCATCCAAAAGGTAGGATTAGTATTATTATACTACTTTTGCTTACTTCCTCTAAGATCCTTTATTTCTAGCTTTTAGTAAGTATTCGCTAGGTCTTCGCTATAAGGGTTCTATGCCCTAGACCTATAAGCCTCTCTATCCCTTTAGCCTATACTAGCTAAGGTATCTCTAGCTTCTCTAGTCTAGGTATCTAGTCCCTTATAATTATCCTCCTTCTAATTATAGTAGTCCTTATCATAAGATCGGGTATTATAAGTTAGCCCTCTATTATTATCCTTCTTAGCTGACCTTACGTATATATTTCTTAAACTTATTATTAGCTAATATAGAATACTTATAGAAATTATATTAAATAGAGATAAACTATTTACCTTTAAGTTTAGAAATCTTTAATCTTATAGCTTAGATCTAATTATAAACTCTCTACCCCTTTCTATCTAGGCTATTAAAACTAAATTAAATAAATTAATTAAGTTCTAAGAACCTACTTATATTATTATATAAACTATGAATAAGATAATTAGGTATACCTAATATTAATAGCCTAATTCGCCTATAATATCATAATAGGAGAAAGTATAAAAGAATTAATTTTCTATCTTAATTATAGATTTAACTTAACTACCTATAGAGAACTATAATAAGGCTTAGTAGTACTTAAGGCTATAGTAGATATTAATGAGGTTTAAGAAATATGGTAAGAACTCTCTAAAGAGCTTAAATCTATACATAAATATATATATAAATATATTAACAAGCAAAGTGTTAAGGGACTAACTCTAAGAGAGGGAGATAGTACCTACTTCATATAATAAAATATTCAAACTAAATGACTAAGTAATAGATTGCATTATAAAAGGCCTCGACTATTTAGGATTAATAAGAACATCTCTAAAGTTAACTATCAACTCTTATTACTTAGTACTATGAAGTATCACTTAATCTTTTATATTTTACTTCTTGAATTAATACTATAAGAATTCTAAATAAATAACCTTCTTATTATAGAATTAAATAAATTAGAACATAAAGTTGAAGGAATTATTAACTATGTTAAAAATAAGAATAAAATATGATACCTTATTAAATTGAAAGGCTATCAATATAAAGATAATATATAGGAACTAGTAATAAACCTTAAATATATATAAAACGGTCTATAAATATATTAATAATAATAACTATAATATTATCCCCCAGATAAACCTATACTATAAGTATATAAGAATAATACTTAATATATCTAGCCTTAACGTATTATTAGATTATAATAAACTAACCGACCTGGAAATAAAAGTCTCATTATATAACTAGGAACGTCTATTAGCTAAGAGCTACTACCTAAAAGCAAATTAGATATATTAAGATTCTATTTATTTAATATAGAATCTAGGTCTGTTATATTAGAACTACCTTTAGATTATGCCTTATTAGTTAGAAGTAACTTAGGAAAAGGAATACCCAAGACCTCGCTTTCATCAGCTATAGTAATAGTCTCTTCTTATCGTTTATTAAAGACTATTCGCTTTACTTTATAAATATAATCTAGTCTTATAAGTCCCTTATTTAGCTTAGCTTATACCTTCTATAGCGCTTCTATCTTCTTATAAAATAAATCTTTAGACTCTTCCTCCTTATTAACTAAATAATAAGATTCTATTATTAATCGCTCTACTATAGAAAGGTTAATAAGGAGGAAATCCTACTATAAGCCTAAGTAGAGAAACTAATATTAATAAACTATATCTTCTAAAGTATTATAAGATCGCTATATGCTACTAATAATAATATATTCTCTATATACTCAAGACCTTAGTAGTATCTTATATTATAAATCTTTAGACTAATAGCGATAACAAGGTATAACCTTAAAACTATTTTATAGGATTATTAGAAATACGACCTAATATAGCATTAGTGTTATGAAAGTTAGGAAGTATAATTAATAACTCCCTAACCTAGGAGTAATAACCTACTTATACTAGTCTTAAGGATTGGATTACTTAGAGGAAGACCTAATATTATAACCTATTAGAAGTATATAGACCAGGGTAGCCTATAGGTACTACTGGGACTTAGAGGGCACTTATATATAGGATAATATAGGAATGATAGGCCTTACTTAGTATAGAAGAACTATAATATAAGTTATACAATAATAAGATAAGACTAAGCGGATAAGAAGGATTACTAAGCGCTTAATAAGAACAAAGTACTTATTACTACTTACTAAGCGATTACTAATATAGGAGGGTAACTACTTAAGATAGAATAGAAAGCAATAATCTAGGACTTATATACAGGATAGATATAAGCCTTACTTAAGGATAGACTTCTATAGATCTTTAGTAATTGACTTTATATTTATCCCTAGACTACTCTAGCTTATCATATGCTATATACCTCTTTATAAGGACTATAACTAATTACTATAGCCCTTAACCCTAAATCTACCTTAGTAACATGGACTAATAAGACTATACTATTCTTAGGCGTTATCCCCTAGCTTCTATTAATAGAACCCCTACTACTAGGTAGTTAATTATAATAGTTAGATCCTTCTTGTAGGAGTCATAATGCTTTAGCTTCATATATTAAGTATACTTTATATCAGTCTTATTAATAATCTTCCTATAGTATTCTTATATTATTTATATATCCTATAGGGTAGTTATAGCTTAGTATAAAGGTATTAATTTCTTTTTAGTTTTAGTAATATATTTACTAGTAGGGGAGTTAGGAAACTTAGTAGGTATATAGAATAGGATTATTATTTTACTTATCGGCATAGTACTTATGATCATACTTTTCTTCTAAGTATTCCTTAGACTATTTATTAAGATAATATACTTAAAATACTTAAGGGTATTTATAAAATATTAAAAGTAGTTATTCGGTATTATTATTACTTAGAAGTGATTCTTTTACTTCTCTTATTATTCTAAGGCTATTTTATAAAAGTATACTTTCTAATTATTATTAAAATGTATAACGTCTTATACCTATAGTTAAAAATATATTTCTTGATTTTCAAGTTTCTCTTTAGACCTAGTAGTATTATTCTTAGAGTTAGATCTATAGATAGTTATTATCTAGATATATTATTAAGTAATATCATAAGGTTTATCTATGTTATAGTGATTCTGAGGTTCCTATTCTTATACCTACTCATTAATCTATTAACATATATATAAGTTATGGTTCTCTCTTAAATCCTCTTTCTTATTATTAGGCTTTCTACCAACTTATTCTCTTAACTCTTAATTAATTTATTAGACTCGCTCTGGGTTATTCTAAATATAGATTTCTCTTTCTAAATATACTTCTATAGCTCGAACCTATTATTAATATATAGAATTATAGAGATTAGTTATAGTATATTATTTGTAAAACTACAAGGTATTCTTAAGTTATTTAATATAAATTAGATTATTATATAGTACTATTTAGTTACTTCAGGTTTCATAAATCTAGATCTCTATCTATAGTATTTAATTAAGTTACTTAGTATCTTGTTACTTAAGTTTAGTATTATTATAATATTCTAGTATAATAGTCCTAATTAGGATAGGTATTATACCTATAGGATTATATCCTAAATAGTAAGGGTTCTTTAAAAATTGTTCCGCCTATTCTTTAGTATTCAAATAGATATTATTATTATTATAATAATAAGTCGTCTAACTATGCTATTAGTGTAGGATATACTTAATAATAGTATTAACTTATTATAATTATTTCAGAATAAGTATACGTAGTTTCTTTAGAGGTTATAGTAATTCTATATGATATATTTAAGCTAGTTGTAATTAAAGTACTTAAAAGTCTTCTTAATATCTTTAGTAGCTATACTAAGGTCTATAGGTCTACTATAATATCTATACGTAGTAGTATACTAAGCTACCTTAGGGTTATGTTACTAGTTATTTAGTTATAAGTTATTATTAGCTTAGAGCTAGCTATATAGCTACTACTAGAGTTTATATACTTAGTTAGAGAATAGGTATTATTCTCCCTTTTTCTTATATTATTTATATAATTAATTATTAATCTTAGTCATAAGTTCTATAAACTAAAAGCAATTAGTAGGTTAGTTAACCTTATTAATCGTATCCTTAACTTTATCCTTAAGATTAAGATAGAATATAAAGATCTTTCGTTTATTAGTTACATTAAGTTATATATAGATATATTCAATCTCTATACTATATTTCTTAGCTAATTTAGTTTATATAAAGCGAGGTAAATCTTATTCCACTTATCATTTCTTATTAAGGTTTTAGAATACGGATTTTAAGGTATATTCGAAGCCTTAGAAGTAACTAAAAATATCCTATACTTCTATAGAATATTTATCTAAATTCCTTAATTAATTATTCTTTAAGGAAGGCCTTAAATTACTAAAAGGCTTATCCCTTAAGGAAGGTTAAAATGTATTTAACCTTCTTAATTTTATTGTAGAAGTTATTATAATAAAGGTCCTAATAGTTCTTAACTTCAATTAAGAATCCCTTAAGTTATCCTAAGGTATTATCAAAGGGGCTAAGTAAATTAAGTTTAAGTTTCCTATATCTATTAGTAATAATTAGCTAAATATTAATAACATTCTACGGTATCTAATTCTAATATTTAAGGTTAATAAATTAAGTTTAAGAGGTTCTAATATATTACGACCGCTACAGTTGGTCACTATAGGATTATAACTATATAGTGCAGAACAGGGGATAATGACAATAGATTTGTTATTACTAAAGCTTTTGCTTTATGCTATAGTTAGTTGCCCTGACCTGCTCGTAATATAATAATAAATCTAACCCGCGTTAAGGGGTTATAGGTTTAATTCCCGCACGCTGCGTCGGTAGTATGGTTATACCTCTTATACTATATAGGGCGACCCGACCGTAGGCAGGCTGTGATATGGGTTAGTACCCCACTAGCCTGGAATTTCCCTATATTATACCCGACTATTGCCGCTTGGTCCTTAGCATAGGGATATGCCTCTTAGAGGGGAGATATAGTGTTATAACCGCTATAGTTAGTTACTATAGGATTATAACTATATAGTGCAGAATAGGGGATAATAATAATAGATTTGTTATTACCGAAGCTTTTGCTTTATGCCATAGTTGGTTGCCCTGACCTGCTCGTAATATAATAGCTTAATAAAGTTCTTTTAGTAAATTAATATTTAAGTTAAATAAAGCTTATATTTTCCTAATATCTTAATAGTCTTTTTAAAGCTATTCTTAAGGGGTATCTTCTTTATTACAATTACTATCTCTTATTATAATATCGTTAAGTTCTCTAGCTATGTTCTTAGTAGGCTATTATCTAGAGCTAATAGAGGAAGTAAATATAAGGTTTATAATTGAAATATAAAGAAAATATATTATTATAATATTATTAGTAGGTATTTATGGTTAACCTATTAAATAAAAGTAATTAGAATATTATAATTAGCTATCTAATAGTAGGGTTTCTACTAATAGAAGCTAAGGGATAATACTTAATAATAGTATAGGCTTATTAGGCTATGTTATTAAAATAAATTAGGAGTTAAGAGCTATAGTAATTAGTTATAATCCTTATAAAGGGGTATATAATGTAGGATAAGTTCAAAGTATCCTAAAGATAATTATAAAGTTAATTACTAAAGATCTATAGAAGTCTATACTTAAGTAGGGCTTAAGTCTATCCTATATATAAGCCCTAGATTATTCCCTCTATTCTATTTAGAGTAATTACCTTCCTATAGTAGTAGTAATAATTAGTTAGTACTGCTAACCAATTACTTACTAATTATTCCCCATTATACTCTACTAATTACTTTCGTATCTTATTATTATATAACTTATATTATAGTTCTTTTATCCCGAGTAAGGCCCGTTATTCCTATATTATCCTATATATAAATATCTTCTACTCGCTAGTAGTACCTATAGGGCCACCCTAGTCTATCTGCTTCTAATAGGTCGCAGTAAACCTATTATTATTATTATTATAGTAGTAAGCCTAAATATATAAGGGGTTAGACTTAAGTTTATTTAATAAGAGGTCGCTATAATACTATTTATTTAAGCTGAAGAAGAAAGGGGAAGTTTTCCTCTCTAGTAGAGATTTCGCTAGTCTATAGGGGACTACTAAGTAGGCCCTAGGTAGCTCCCTTGAGGCGGTAAACCTAGGCAGAAGCCTAGGTAGGCTTAACCCGGGCGTAGCCCGTAACAATATATAAGGTTTAAAATCCCCTTACCTAAAGCTGCGGGGAGAGACCTAATAATAACACTAATATATTATGCAATGCAAACAAGCCTACTGACTCCAATAGGAGGTAACTTGGATACTTGAGTTGACTCTGTGTGAGGTCAAGCTGGCTATATTTACGGAGGACTGGACATTAATTAAGAGGAGCGCTCGCGAGGATATACCTGTGTCGGCTGGTTGCGTTGAGTGATGGGCTCCCGCTACTGGCCGATGTTGCTGGGTCGAAAGCCGGGCAAGGTGCGACAATCCTTTCTTTGGCAAAGATGTATGCAAACGGCCGCGGTTGAAAATCGGCGCCGTAGGATATCACTCAACGGATGAAGACGGCTGTTTCTTCCTGATTACAGCTCATTTTCGCAGTGGTCTCTCTCTGACTGGTTCGCATTGTTTCCGTAGTATTGTTTCGAGTTATCGACGCAGTCTCGTCTATCGCGTGGTGTACGATGCATTGTCATTTCGTGGACGCGGCTGATAGCGGAGGTTGATGCTGAACGAACAGTTTTCTCCCGATGGAGGCGAGCTGGGAGGCGCCGCGGCCGCATTCTACCGTCGAGATGCATAGAGTTGATGGGTCTTCCTTAGCAGGCCATGTTGGTGGTGTGTGGTCGTAGTTGGGTCATGTCCACTCTGTCGTCGTTCTCTCTGTGCTTGGTGGGGAGCTTGAAACGTTTGGTTTCTTTTTTGGTTCTAATTGCCGCGGGCCCTGGCCCCTGGCGAGAATCGAAACCCATGCGTTCGCGTTGCGTGTCTTGATGTCTTTGGTGTCTGATGGGGGAGCGCGAGCGAGTCAGCTCTCAGGTTGTGGACGGTGTCTTCCACAGCGTTCGTCGGCGGCTCTCTAAGAGAGGTTATCGGGGATAGATGAGGCTTTGCTTGCTCGCAAAATATGTTGCTATTTGATGATGGACCGAGAGTCAGTATTGAGAACAACAGGGTGGATCTAGGAGAAGGGAACAATACGACTGACGGATAGTAGCGGTGCGGTGTGGTGCTGGTAGGTACCTCAAATGAGGCTAAATAGTGGGATGCTAGTATATAAATAATAGCTAATAAATAACGCTTGGTATCCCTCTATATCTAGAATAAAGTACAATAGAAAGCCTTTGAAGAATCCTTATTAGCGCGCCTTAATAACTCAACCTCGCTAGGCTAGCCCCTCTCCCCAAAGTCAGTTAGTGTGCTGCAGGCTGTCTACTATAGACCCCAAGAGGCCCTTTTGCAGCAGCAGACCAGGTGCAATCCAACTGGCATCCAACTATCGTGGCGCTATTTGAATCAGTGTCGACTTTTTAATATTACATCTCCTAATTCCTTCCGCCGCTTCTAGGCCTCCCTGCTCTAGTTGCACACTATCTAGCTTTTAGACTGCAGCTAAAGTTATCACACCTGTGTGATGTTTTCTGTGGGCTTCTGAGGCTTACATATGTCCACGCAGCCTTCGATCCGGCCAGGGAGTAATTAGCGCGCAACTCCACGGATACAGCTCGGCCGGGTGCGTGTGGGGCCGGATACGCCCCGCTCGGATCGTACCGGACGCCGCTCAGCAAAGTTAACGCCTCTAATTTTGACAAGTAGGTCCGAACAAATCCACGATGAACTGCCGATCGAGCTTATATCCGCGCTAATTCTTTCCTCGTCTAGATTCACCATCCCTCGCAGGATAATAATAGTATGAAGACTAGAATTGCTTGAGCTAGTGCAAGGGGCCTGCTGGAAGAAGAGCTATGCCGCAATGTCGCTGAGATCTTCGCACCTTGCCTACGTCGCCTTTCTCTATAGATTCTCAAGACTACAACTACGCATTTATCCTTGAGTTCTTCAGCTAATGTCTTTTGTAACACAGCGCAGCCTCCAGCGCAGTTTAACACTGCAAGAGCAAGCTCGTTAGCCACGATATCGGCGTAGTCAGTTGATAGTACTCTTGGTGGTTGCAGCGGGTGATGCCACGATACGTCCAAAATGTCATTTAAGTATATAACTCACGGTTGGAGACATTACAGTCAATATAAGAATCCTTCGTGCTGAATGTCCACCCAAGGGAACCGCCATATTCAAGGTAACCTCGCAAAGAGAAATGAGAAGTAAAACGTCTGTATTTCAATATTTGATATACTTATTAACGATAAAATATTGCGTGGAGATTTAATGTGGCTCGTTAAATTTATCTGCGCGTCGACTTCTATGTTTTCTATATGTTGCGCTGGAATCCGAATGCTTCAGTGCTAGATTACTACCCCACCACTCACTACTACCGATCAACAACGCGACACGATCATGCTGGATCATGGGACCTTTTCAACAGCACTTGTAACCGTTGTTTGTTTTCATCTAGCACTAGTTGGAGTTATGAATTCACCTTGAGTGTAAAATGACCCTGATGAGCTACGCTAGGTACCCTGAGATCTAGTACTTTTGCTATAAGATGCCGCAAAAACCCAGCAGACAATATGAAAATCGCTTCACACATCGACTTGGTTCCAATTCAAAAGCAACGAAATGAAACCATTCTCATATTAAGCCTTTTTTTTTCTCAAATACAGCCTAGTATCGTGGTCCGAAAGTTCATTCCATAACACTCTTGGAGTTCCAACCTTGGCACTCACAGCTCGACAAGGTGCATCGATACACAGTGTGGACAGAGATGACTTCAGAGAACCTTTACGGCGGCTCTGAGGACGACGACTATGACTGTCCCGTCTGCGTTCTCTTACTCGCCCAAGAAAGCTCATTCTCAGATGAGTCGTGTTCTTGGACCAACTACATCATCCAACTAGTTCTTGGGAACATCCACGAGCCAGGAGATGTCACGGATCAAGTGAAGCGGCAAGGCGAGAAGAAGATCTGCAACCTCATCACGTCGTATTGCAGAGGGAAAACCGATAGGAAGTGGAACGTGGGGACCCTGATGTTATGCGAAGGATGCCATAGGAGTTTTATGTCTACTCATGGTGATAAGCCCTCGCACTCCGAGCGCACGCAGCTGTGATGGTGAACGACAAGGAGAGTGAACAGAAGAAGGCAGCTGAGAAGTAAGAGATAGCGAGATTGGGAAAGATGCGTGCCGGGTGTGTGTGCGGGTGTTGGTGTGTGTGTGTGTGTGGTGTGTGTGTGTGTGTGTGTGTGGTGTGTGTGTGTGTGTGTGTGTGTGTGGAGGGGGTGCGGTAAGTTCTTAGATCAAGGCGCTGACTCCGTCGCCGCCCTTCAAGTCTTATACTTGCAGGTTGCCCTAGCTAAAGTCGCCTGTAAGGGCAGCATCAACCTGCTGTACTGCCGCCCTGGCCTTGACCCTTCAGCTGGTCGCAGTTTCGCTTGGGACTGCGATGATTCCTGTATGGGTGGGTCAGCTTGTTTGGTTGTTGACTATCAATGTGAAGCGATGCTACTATACTCTTCAGTCGTGAACTCAACATCGGAGTCGCTGGCCGGAGAGTGCGTCACGATGCCCCTCAAGCTCACGCAACTGAGATTAACCCTAAGGAAGGAACGTCTCTTACGGACTCAGCTACCGGGATTAGCTTTTTCTCTCCTATCTTCTAGTAGAACCCCAGCATGAGAGAGCATTCTGACCGTCACAGCTCGTGCCTACGATGAGGTGTTGCTACTGATATCTGACGTGGAGAATACGCCTGGGGTGCAACTTCCTGGGTGTATCCCATCGAGTGCGACTGGACTGCAGTACTTTTACGCCCCACCTAAGGATCCGCTTTTCCCCCTCACCATAATGATATATATTAATATATTATTTTAGCTAGTATTTCCGCCTATACTTTTACTACTAAAATTTGCATTTTAACTAGTATTATAATAGATAGCGATAATTCTAATGCTGCGGATACCTCTATATAGGACTATATTACTATTGCTATACTCCCCGAGGACCTTGCTGCGACTTATACCGACGCCTGCTAGCCCGAGCGGTATAATAAGGCTACGGTCCGGCTATATAAAGAGCCCGTAGTCGACTATAGAGTCCCGGGCTCCTTTATCCCCTTTGAGGTCCTGGAGAGGGAGGCTAAGATCTGAGCCCTGCTAGCGGAGCCCCTTACTCTCTTCCTCTAATATATCCTATGTGAGGTTATTAACTAGTAGGCGGAGTGGACTAATATAGCAGTAGTAATAGCATAATATAGACCCCTTTAGTAATAGTTATAGATTAAAGTATAGAGGCTTACTATAGCTTACGAAATTTATTTCTTTTTAGGTATCTTAATCTATATAGGACTTTATAGCGAGTTATAGGTATTTAGGTACTAGTCTACTTTATAGGATTAAGAGGATCCTATCTATTTATTTACCTGCTTTATAACCCGGGACTGCTTTTAATTACTCCTCTATTATATTTAGATCTTTAACCTAGCTAACTTCCCTAATATGCTAACGCTAAGTAAATAATAGAGACGGGGCTAGGCCTGTGAGGGCCTAATGCTAAAGATCTATCAATAAGTTAATAGATAGTCTAGTTTATAAGCTAGTCTATAGAGATAATAATAGTGCTAAATAAGCTAACTCTAGTCGGCTTTAAGGTATAGGTATTAGCCTAAAAGGGGTATTGCCTCCGGTAGCTCTAGTATATATATAGGCAAGGTCTATATAGCTTAGTCCCCTAGGCCTAGTAGGCGCGCGGTAATATAGAGGCTAAAAAGGCGGCACTAACGCCGACCTAGCAGGTCGTTATAACTATTATCACCCTCCTACTAGCTACTAGATATTACATATTCTTAGATAACTTATTTACTTCTATAAAGTTATTCCAGGCCCTCTAGAGGCAGAATATTAGCACTACTAGTACCTACTAGAAGGATAGCGGGATTAATAAGATCTTAGTTAATAAGAAGAAGGAGGAGGGCAAGGGAGTACCCTAGGGCGAGGTCTATTATATCCTTATAAAAGATAGCGAGGTATATTACTAAGAGCTTATTCTATATATAAATTTAACCTAATCAAAGCTTATATATTATTTGATAGATTAACTAGTTTACTTAGAAGGAAAATACCCTAGTATTATTCCTTATAACTATCTTCCGGGAGACCTCTAAAGCTCTCTATCTCTAGCACTAGCTAACTAGAGACTCCGCTACTAAGAAGGAGGTATACCAGGTCTTTAGCGCTAAAGCCTAGAAGATCCTGCCTATCCTATTAGCTATTAATAAGTATAACTATAATATAAATAGAGTTAATATGAGCAACTAGATATAGTTATATTACTAATATAGCTAGCTAATAAGAAGGGGGGGCTAGCAGGCCCTAGCTTAGAACTTCCTCCTTAAAGTAGTACTCGTGAATAGCCTCTTTCTATAGCTATAGGGCAATCCTCGTTAGGCTAGGAGCAAGAGCTAATACTAATAGCATAGGACCCTTTTAGGCTAGCTTATTTAATAGTTTAGACTATTATTATAAGCTCGAAGTTAGGCTAGGCCTAGGAGGGCTATAGATACTAGGAACGACGTTATACCTATAGTATATTATATATATATATATATATATATCAAAAGTCCTCCTTGCCCTACCTTATATATAACTATTCGTACCCTAGCGCGAGAGTAGCGCTAGGGGAGGTTATAGCTAATACGCGATATTAAAAGATATTACATTCAGGCTGCTAGTAATATGGTATCGCTCTATATACTAATAGCTAGTGCTAGTATCTCTATTATAACTAAAATATATAGTAGATAGATATACTAGTCCTAAAATGGAGTTAATTAGCCGACTTAACGAGCTCACTTACCCCTGAGTAGCTATTACCCCTCACGACGTGGGGCCTCAAAGTACTGCAGTCCAGTCGCACTCGATGGGATATAGCTGCGGCGAATCGCACTAGAAGAAGGACCCAGAGGGTCTTTAGGCCCTTTTGTCTGTTTTGGTGTTTGTTATTATGATTTTTTTTGCTGTGGTCCTCGCGGTTGCAGTTATCGACGGGCGCTCGTTTAATGACCCAAGGATTGAATTCAAAGTTTACTTTATAACAGCTATTTTATATGTTTTGTGGCGAGATAATAGGCCATTCACGAGTAGGAGTCCGCATTTACCTTAGCGTCCGCCTTGGCTGCGGTTTCTGCTTGCGAGAGAGATACAAAATAGATAGACTGAATTCCAGAGGCAGGCGCTGACGAGGATAGCGGAAAGTACGCGAGCAGATAATATGGAGGAAGAGGCAAGGCGGAGGTTAGCGCTAAATTATCATCGCTATTTTCTATATATACTAGGGGGTTATTTTCTATCTGAAACGCCTCCACGGGCGCACTCTGCTAACTAGAATCTGAATGCGCAGATGACCTGAATTCTGCTATCTGTGTGTCCGCCCGCAAGTAGCACATAAGAGAGGTATAGCGTCTCCAGAGCCTCAGACACTATTATGCCTATCTGTTCGAATCAAATTAGCACAGAGCATCCCAGTAATACTCTTTAAACCAACTTACGAGCACTGGAGAAGCGAGAGTTTGCCTGGGCCCAGTCGTTGCAGCCTTCCTTGGCGCATCGTGTGCTTCCCGCAGCCTGTTCAGCAGGCATGATATTCGTATCAACTTCTGGTCCAAACAATGGGCTACAGAGAGCCGTAAAATGTCAGAAGACTAGATGGGAGGTGTAAGTGAACCATTCAGACTTCACGAGGTGGAGAGGAATCGTTGCCAGGCATTATATGTGTTCTACAGCTCAAGGCCGTGGACTGGCCTAGATTGTCGGCCCGAGTTGCTGCAACAGATAGAAGCGGCTAGATGGGCTTATCTGGCGCTTCTCATCACTACCTAGTGTGGTTGGGGTTGGCCGGCGTTGTAAGTAAGAGCGGGGTAGTCGTCCAATGGGGCCAACAGCACGACACACCAGCTGCACGAGTGGCTTATATCTGAGGCTAGCAACGCCCAAAAGGGACCAGGCGGGCGGGCAACAAAAAAAATTAGCGCACCCAAGTTGCTGCGCCAGAATTCCTAACAACTGGACTTCTCCCTTCTATATTACCCTGGGATATTATAAGTATCTGAGGTAGTGCGCTGCTTAGTTTGTCACCCGCTTGCCAAGAATACACTACTGGCCGACGGGACTGGCCGCGCCAGACGGATGAGGGGTTCGGCCGAACCCCGTAGCCGGGACCCGTCTTCTTCCATCCATCTCAACGAAATTGTCAACTACCTCCTGATAATACCACTCAGCCCAACACCCACCAGGTAGCAATATCGCCACAATGGTGCCGAGGTTCTTTGACTGCTCGGTACCGGAGTGCAAGCGACCGAGTGCACGCGCTGTCGGAGCCGGGTGCGACATGTGCTGCCGTCACTTCTGTGGAGTCCACATGTCCCAGGATTTCCACAAGTGCAACACCCGGGTAAGAGTCTCGCAGGCATATACCGCCAATACGACGTTTTTGCTGATTGCAGCTCATCGTCAAGGATCTCGATGATTCGGCTTACAATGCGCTGATAACCGGCGAGATCAGGCGCCTCCGCGCGCAAATCAACGAAATCGCGGCCTGCAAGCTTGCTTCCAGCCTGAACTACGGAAAGACTTGCGTCCTGGAATACCCCTCCAAGTTTGTTGGGTCGGGTGCGCTTACGGGCTGTGCCAACTCCCATGCCCGTATCCGGTTTGAGGACGGATCTCCGTCGTGGCTCTTGAGAGTGCCACGTGTCTCGGGCTTTGCCGTCGGGTTGCCCTTGTCTCTCGCTGAATACCTGGTCCGCAGTGAGTATGCGACCCTGAAGTTCCTGGAGACCACTACGGTACCGGCACCTCGGGCATACTCATTCGGCATTCCGTCCCAAGGGACTGATCATGGCATTGGGGTCTGCTTTCTTCTCATGGAGGAACTGCCGGGAAAGCCTTGGGATGGCCGAGGAGACACCTCCAAGGTCTGGACGGGTCTTGCCGATATCTTCGCGGAGTTAGAGAAGTACCCGTTTACTAAAGCAGGGTCTCTGCTTGTTGAGTCTCCTGAAGATCCGCCGTCAGTTTCTGCTATAGCTAGTGACAGATTCGTCTGTCTTAATCCGTACGGGCCGTTCGATACTCCGCTAGCATATTATTCGGCATGGGCCGATCAGCACCTTACGCTGATCGCAGACGGCCAGCTCTATCCCCAGTTTCCTATTGAAGCGTACCTGTTATATCGCTTCCTCTACGATAATTCAACCCAGTTGTCTGATCCCGAAGACAACTTTTTCCTAAAACATGTCGACGATAAGGGCGACCACTTGATGGTTGACGACGAACTCAACATTACCGGCGTTATCGACTGGCAGATGGCACGGATCGTTCCGCGACGAGAGGCATTCGCACTATCTCTCATATCTGCGGACATGGCAGCACTTTGCGACGGCAATGTCTCGCTTAGTATGGAGGATGTTGCTCTAACCAATGTCTTGCGTGAGAAGCGTGCGGGGCTGGCTAACTACACGGGGGACGAGAAGGCAAGGAGGTTTTTCTGGGGCCTGGGGCTTGAGACCGAGTGGCCCAACGCATTGCCGTTAGCAAATGCTATGCTTCGTGTCTTCGGAGTTGAGCAGAGCTGGGATGAATGGAAAACCGAGGCATTAAAGCTGCATGTAAGCGACGAAAGACTAAGAACTCTTGTTGAAAGGTCGGCTGGGCAACAATAGAAATGATGACAATTTGGGAGTGGCACCTTTAACCTCGCAGGGAAAACGGCCGGAAAGCAATACATCATCTGCAATTAAACTATCGAAATGGAAACTGGTGCCGTATTATAATCCGATTCTTTAAAGTTTAGCGAATTTTTCCTAATGTACTATACTCTTTCTAAAGTTTCTCCTATAGTCATTTCACATAATGTCCCAATAATTGTTATGGCTTCCTGGTCCAGTCATGGCCGGCGTCCCAATTTCCGACCGGGAGCAAACGGACGCCGGTGTCAGCGGAATGTTACTCTACGGGCTTCTTATTTTGCCGAAGCTGGAACCGATGTAATTGCAACCAGGACCGGCTGCCTTGGCCGAAAGCGACGGGAGAACCAACTGTTGTCATGCTGCTGAGTGTCTGTCCCCCAGACGTTGTGGTCTTCTGCCATGGCAGAGCGAGCCAGAGCCGATGGACTTATGCGGCACAGAATTCTCGTGCAGACGTCCGTTCTTTGGCCATGGATGGGGTAGGTGTTATAGCCTGGAAGGCAAGAAGATGCTGTGGAACCTATTGATTCCACATCGGTTCAAGATAAAATTGATGACGATATAGTTAGTATGCAAAAAGGCGGCGGTCACTGATTGCATAGGGAATGGAGAGTTTAAGGACTGTAGAGCTCGCTGTGCTGATGTGTTCTCGCACAGCAAGGCATGAGTCGAGCGAATAGGAGATCAGGATCAAGTTGAAAATCTTGGTGATGTCGCTTGATGTGAGACACCCTCCAAGGCTATCGATCCGACCTGTCCAACTATGGACAGGAGTGTCAATACCTGA
Organism: Colletotrichum sansevieriae; assembly: GCA_026260285.1. Taxonomy (NCBI): domain Eukaryota; kingdom Fungi; phylum Ascomycota; class Sordariomycetes; order Glomerellales; family Glomerellaceae; genus Colletotrichum; species Colletotrichum sansevieriae. The sequence goes on along the minus strand of JAOQIF010000749.1, from coordinate 21,760 downwards.
ACGTGATTGAGCCCAGCTGCGAGTGAGATTGCTCTCATGGCTGGCGACCTTTCGGCCTTGAAAGGTTGGCTGTGCCGCATCCAGCTAGCTAGCGTCTAGCTAACTACTAACTGGCCCTTGGGTGTGGTGTTGTCGTGCCGGATGGGCTCTACTTGCGCGGTCTCGCGCGGTCCCACCCGCTCCAAAGCGGGTATATAGATCCCTTTAATCCGCATGCCCCTATTTAGAGAGTCTTCTTCTCTATATATAAATATATAGATATATACATAATATACTCCCTTTAGTACTATAGACTTTACTCCCTATACCTCGATTCGCTATATATAGCCCTTTAAGCGCTTTAACTTATTATAATAGTTATAAGACTAGCTCTTAGCTAGTTCGAACTTCACTTACTATACACCTTTCCTATATAACCCCTGATATACCGTAATAGCTTTAAGTAGTCGTTTTAGCCCTTAATTTAGCCCTTATTTTAGCCCTCTATTTAACCCCTTATTGCTAATATAGTATTTTGACCCGATCCCTCTACTACCTAGCTATATATATATGCCTACTATCTCTCTAAGCTATACAACTAGCCTACTTAGTATTTATAGCTATAATTCTATACCCTCTAGTTTAGTATATAGGACTACATTAGCTTAAGTAGTAAAACTATACCTAATCTTAAATACTATATAGTATACTCTCTAATAATTAATAAACTTACTATATAGTATTATAAAAAGCCTAGGTGATATATGTTCCTAAATATAATAGATAGTCTACATAGCGCTATATATATTAAAACTTAAATAATATAGAGCCCCTACCTCTACTAACTCTTATAATTAATAATATTTATAATAAGTATATTATATATAAACTAACTATAATATTACTAAGGAGACCTAAAAGTCTCACTTAAGTAGCTACTATAATATCTAGAACTTTATATATTATATTATTATATCTACCCTGCTTATAGCTATTTAAAACAACCTTATAGCTATTAAGAATACCTCTCTCTAATCCCCTATATATACGCTTAAGTAGCTAATTACCCCTATAGACCTTACTATAGTTACTATAATTTATAATAACTAACTTTATATTACTAACCTTATAAGGAGCTTTATTTTATTATATATTTAGCATTAATAGTACTACACTATATCTTAATATACTAGGTAGCGCTAGCTATAGCAAGCTTTAAGGAGAGACCTTCCGTTGGCAAGGTTACGCTATATATAGAATAAATCTAATTCGTAATACCATATGATCTATTCTCTATATTTTAATATTCTAAGACTAATTATAGCTTCGAGGTATATATAATGCTTATTATCTCCTAAAAGAAGTAATCCTTTTTATTAGGCTTTATAATATAGTTAATTAATAGATACTAGGTATTATATAAAAGAATAGGATAAAGAAGAGAGGTTTATAGAAAGAATAGCTAGGGTAAGTAGAATAGGTTATAAGTACTTATATCGCGTCTTTAATATATATTATTAGGTAAAGGTATTAAGGGGTATAGGGGGGAAGGTAATATAAGAGAAATAGTAGAATATAAGGTAGAGAAAGAACTAAATATAATTATAATACTAAAGGAAATAGATAGCTCTTCTTATAGGATATTAATTATAATATCTAGTATCTAATATAAGTAAATAGTATAGTAGTCTCCTCCTAATATATAGGTTTTTATATACCTCCCGCTCTTATTAGCGGTATATATACTAATAGAGATAGTAAGGGATAGGAGGTAAGTATAATATAAGCTATACTAATAAATAGCCGTTTATTTTAATAGCTTATATATTACTTAAAATCTATAGGGACTTTATAGAGAAGATAAGTAAGTATGTCCTATAAAGCTTAAAAGTAGTCCTTAATAATAAGGGCCTCGCGCTATATTTTAAGGTTTTATATACTAAGTCTAGTTATAGCTAACTCTATCTAACCTTAATTAAGGCGTAAATATACTAATAAGTACTTATTCCTACTAGCTCCTAGCTAGAGCCCTATTATATATACAAGGGCTATTAATAAGAGCTAATAAGAGCTAGGAGATAGAAAAGAGCTATATAGACCTATATTTATCTAGACTTAGGATAAATTAGCTTAATTCCTTAAAAGACTAATTAGATTTAAGCTTTTAATATATAGGGGTTAATAGTAATAAGAGAGAGTTTCTTTCTTAGGTAGGCCTAGCTTCCTAAAATGTGAAGATTAACGTTCCTAATAGAAGGCATATATATATTTAAAATCCTTATAATAGTTAAGTGCCTCCTCAAAGTAGTTAGTAGGTATAGAACGCCCTAGTTAGGGTTATTATAGCTAAATAAACTAATATAACGCTATACTCCCTTATTAAGGTCGGTTTAATATTTTATACTCTTATTACCTAATAATTGAAATAAGGCCTCTAGCTACTATATAGGGATTTTACCTGCTTAAGTGCGATAGACCTTCAAACTCCGCCCCTCCTAATAATATATAGCCTTTAGTTATATAATTATAACCTCATAACCTCCTAAGTTGCCGACTCCCTCTCCTGACTATAGCTGCACTTATATATACCTATAGCCTCCCCTCTCTTTATCCTCTTTAAAGGGGAGTATTAGGTCTAGTATATATCCTTTAGTAATCTCTATGTTAGTATATTAATAGTAAAAGGGAGATTAAAGTAATATTACTACCTAATAATATTCATAATTAGTTACAGGATTATAATCCATACCCTTAGGACTTTGTTTTAAATATATTAACTAATCCTATATATTTCCCTATATAATAGTAACTTCTAAATATACTTCTAGTAATTACTTAAATATTATTTAAAGTCTTTATAAGCTATCGTTATAATACTCGATTTTATAGCTAGCCTAAAAGAGTATACTTAGTTAAAATAAGAATTATATAGAACTTATTAAGGTATTACTTAAGCGCTAATATAAAGTCTATGATTATTATATAATTAATACGTTCTAGGAGGTTAGACTTAAGGCCTTCTTTAACCTTATAATTAATAAATAGCTTATAAAGTATTATTATTTTTATGGTTTAATATCTCTTAGGGATATCTCCTAGTTAAGAGAAATAGTTAAAAGTTAATATCTCTTCTTAATATCTCTTAATTAAGGGAAATATTCAAGCTTTAATATCCCCTAGTAATATTTCCTAGTTAAGAGAAAGAGGAGTTTAGACGCCTTAGTAATAATATATAATACCTATAGGGTTAACTACTAAGATACTACTTTATATAAACTTAATAGAGTTAATAATTATTTAGAGTTAATTATCTTCCTTAATTATAAGGGATATATCCTTAGTTATAAGGCAATATAGCTAATTAGTATAATTATACTATTATTGAAGTTATACTATTACTTGATATAGTCTATATAATAAGTGAAAAATATAGGTAAATAGTCTATAATCTTAAAGGTTTTCTCCTTAAAAGCGATAAACCCCTCTTAAAGAGGTTTATTATATTTAGGTACGTTTAATGCGTTAATCCCGTTAAGCCCCCTTGAACGGGTTAACCGCGCTAACCGCGTTTAGTATTAATTACTAACCTTAATAAGTACTTATAATAGCTAAAGGATAGCCTTAACTAAAGTCTAATATTTCTTATATTATTACTACTTACTACTAAGCTATTTATATTTATTAATAGATTATCTAACAATAATTAAGACCTTATATTATAGTTAGGTTATATTATTATACTTACTAATAAAATAATAAATAATATAACCTTTATAATTAATAGTCATATAATCTATTATGGCTCTATTAAGTATAAACGAGTTGTATATAGTATATTAGCTTAACAGATCTATACTATAGCGCTTACCTTATATTTACTATTAGTTTAACCCTTTAATAAGTTACTATTAAGCTATATATTACCAACTCTATCCCTATAGTAATATATACTGACGTATACTTACTCTATAAATATTTAGTTAAACCTAGTATTATAGAGGAAAAGAGGCTTATAATTAATATTATAGCCCTCTAATAGTTATATAGTTACTATAAGCTATTTGAGATCTGGTAGGTTAATAGTAAAAATAGCCCTATTAATATGCTAATAGATATATTACCTAATAGGATATTTTATAACTTAATCAATATAGATAAATTAATAATTTAAATAGAAGGATAAGTAATCTAAATAATAGAAGGAATAATATAATAAGAAGTAATTATAAGAACCTAAAAGAGGATAAGATTATAGCTAAAAGCTAGCTACGTGTTACTTTATATAGAAGCTACGAGGGGTTAGACCCGAGTTTATTTAATAAGAGGTTGCTATAATACTATTTATTTAAGCTAAAGAGGAAAAGGGGAAGTTTTCCTCTCTAATAAAGATTTTACTAACTTATAGGGAATTACTAGGTAAGCCCTAGGTAAGCCTTAGGTAGCTCCTTAAGGTAGTAAACCTAGGTAGAAGCCTAGGTAGGCTTAACCTAGGTATAGCTTATAATACTATCCCCCCTCCTAGCTAGTCCTCCCCCTAGTATAGGCTAGGTTATTATTATTATTTATAACTAGCTTATAAAGAGCCTTATACCTATCTACTATAACAATATCTATTATAGCCTCTATAGGCTCGTAGGTAAGCACTATTTATCTCTATTACTTAACTAGGACCTCGCGCCTCCGCTCTCGCTTAACTACCTTCTACTATGCTATATATATCTCCTCCATATATTACTCGAATTTACTATTATTAGCTATAATTAGTAGTAACTAGGGTTCCATCCTTATCTAGGTAGGTAGGGGATCCTCTAGTGCCCTCTAGAGGAGGTTTATATAGAACCTTAAGTAGATATTACTAGGTATATCTAGCTTAATAATATATAAGCTTAGGACTCCTATTATACTATACTTATATTATAATTATAATAGTTTCTTACTAGGCCTAGGGCTCTTATAGTTAGCTATTAAGAGCTAGACCTTATTACCTACCTAGTACTCCTCTAAAGATATCCTATACTAGTTTATATTCTCCTCGCTATATTACTAGGCTATTATAATACTTACTTAGATAAAGTCAATTACTTCTTATAGCTTAGTTACTAGGAGGGTAGCTATTATATCCCTAGAAGGGGTCTCCTATAGTATATTATTTATAACTAGTATAGGGTTCGTATAATTATAAAGGTATCGAGGGGCTAAGAGCCACGGTTAGGTCAAACTAATAGCAGAAGCACCTAAAAGATAGGATCCGTATTATTATGCTACTTTTGCTTGCTTCCTCTAAGATCCTTTATTTCTAGCCTTTAGTAAGTATTTGCTAAGTCTTTACTATAAGGGTTCTATGCCCTAGACCTATAGGCCTCTCTATCCTTTTAGCCTATAGTAGCTAAAGCGTCTCCGGTTTCTCCGGTCTAGGTATCTAGTCCCTTATAATTATCCCCCTTCTAATTATAGTAGTCCCTACTATAAGATCGGGTATTACGGGTCAGCCCTCTATTATTATCCTTCTTAGCTATCCGGGGTAAGCCCCGGTCCTTTACTTATTGCTATTATTATCTAGCATAGTATCTATTCGCTAAATATTCGCCGAAAGATAGTAGAGCTTTTAGAGTTATAGATATAATAGCTAGGCCTATAATCCCGTTCCTTATAGTTCCTCTCCTTTTAGGCCCTTTTATACTCTCTATCCGGGCTATTCTAAAGGGATCCTATTATTCCCTTTTAAACGAGGGTAGTTATTCTTATAGTAACTTCGTTTTTATTCTCCTATTATTCGCCCTTTATTTAGCGAGCACTTTCTTATATTATATCCTTATAATAACTTCGTTTTTTATTCTATTATTTCCTTTCGAAAGAGGGTAGTTATTCTAATAGTAGCTTCGTTTTAGTTCTCCCGCTATTCGCTCTTTATCTAGCAAGCACCTTCTTATATTATGCCCTTATAATAACTTCGTTTTTTATCCTATTATCCCCCTCCTAAATAAGCGCGTTATAAGGCTATTAAGTAGGTCAGATAGCGACTATTATTGCTAATTCACTATATCTATCTCCTAGTAGGTAGTACCTGCTATAGTAAGTAACTGCTATTCTTTGCTATCCGAAGTTATATCTACCTTTGCAATAGTTTAGCGAGGTCTCTTTAGCTATCTATAAAATAACGGCTTTTTCCCGCCCTAGGGTTAGTTCTTTTCCCTCCTTATTATATTATATTATTTAATAACTACTTTTATATTATCTAAGCCCTTTATCGAGACTTCATAGACCCTCCCTATCTTTTAATACTTCCTTAAATCTCATAAGTACCGAGAGCCTTATCAGCTGACTCCTCGCTAAGTATAGCCCTACTAAGGCTGAACTTAGTAGTAGTAACTATTAGTATAATTAGGCGGGTAGTAGCGAACCCTGCGTTAGTTACGCGCTATAGCTCCCTAGGAATGCCTAGGTCGTCTGCACCTATCGCTATAATAGTAATTATACGTACGAGTTATACTAGGTTTATAGTATTAAGTGCTATAGGGTGAGTTTAGTAACTATTTAGTAGAGGTATAGGCTAACTTTTCCTATTTCTAGATTCCTACTTATCTTATTAGTACTACTCGTTTCTATTAGAACTAGGTTAAGCGTTATATCTATATAATTACTACTAGCTAGTATTAATAGCGCGAGATCTTCTATATCTTCATAGCTATAGAGCAGGGGCAGGAGCTTCTCTAACACCTCTACGACTAGTTAGTAAACTATGCTAATCTTAAGCCTAGTTCTAAGAACTATAAGAACTAGCTCCTTGCTATAAGTATCAAAGAGAGTATAGCTTTATATACCTAGGCGTATCTATAGGTTTCGCTCGAGGTAGGTTTCACCTTTTAGTTAATCTCGCCCTTTTATTAGTCTAATATATATTTATAAGTAGCTTGCTAGGCTAAGGATAAGGTTTTAGTTAAGGAGATTATAATATAGCTTAATAATACTCTCCCTACTTACCTATATAATAAGACCTATATCTTTAAGTAGGCTACCTTTCTTAATAAGCTTGCTAATATCTTAATAACGTAGCTTTTAAAGAGTAATACCTATATATCTACGCTTCCTTTATAGAAGCCTTTAAAGGTCTAAGGTTCCTATATACTTTGCAATACTTACTACTAAGCTCTTATTGCTATCTTCGAAGTTATTAGTAGTAGTCCCGCGCCTCGACTAAATTCTTAGAAGAAGGTTAGCAACGCTTTAGTAATAGCTTAGTAATACTAGGTTTATAATAGCGAGGAGGATAAGTCCTTAGCTATAGAGGATAGCAACTCTAATAATAATATAGAGAGCAATAGTCAGGGTACTAATAGTAGTACTACTAGCAATAGCTCGGAGGAGGAGAGCGAGGATAATAGTAATAAGGATAAAGATAATAATAATAAAGAGGGTAATAGTAATAATAACAAGTAGTAGTGCTAGCGGAACTTTGGCGAACGTATAGTAGAATTTCTATAGTAATATAAGGTTAGATACCTATAGGGTTTATATTGCTTTTATATGGGGGGTCTTCTCTTAGCGTTTCAGCTATCTTATAGTTAATTGACTTTTCTTATTATTCTATACTACTCATTATCCTACTTATAATACGACTTACGCTACTATTTCTTAAATCTAGCGAGGGTTTAGAAAGCATTTGCTAAGTATTATTTAGGCTCCTAGGTATTATACTCTATTAGCTAGCCTTTCTATTTATCTAAATATAGGGGGCTTATTAGCGCTTCCCTCTATAATATAATATCCTTAACTTCCTATTCCTCAGGGTCTTCTTCAAGGTCTAGGAGCTACCCCTTAGCAAGCTTTTAGCTATATTATAGCTTAAGTAGAGCGATAGAGAAGATATTATATAGTCTGCTATACTTCTCTAGGAGTTATACTCTATACGTATTAGGGCTTATAACTTCTATAACTAGTATAGGAATAAATCTTAGGGCGAGCTTTTGCTAAACCTTTATAAAATAGAAGTTCTTTATTAAGAGTCCTATAATATCTCTAATATTATATAATTATGCTTTTCTTCTAATATTTATATTCTTAGCTTATACTTCTATTATATATTGCTAATTCTTAGCTATTCTTTAGCAAACCCCTATTAGCTCCTTAAGTCTTTTATTAACCCCTTAGGTCCTAATCTTAATATTTAGCAAGTAGTAGTTAACTATTTAAGGGTAATATCCTATAAGGGCCTTAAATAGGGATATGCTAATAGTAGTATATTTGCTATTATTATATAAAAATTCAGCTTTAACTAATTATATTACCTATTAGTTATGCGAGCCTTTGCTAAATTTTATAACATATATAGTTAAGGTTTAGTAGATTCTTTTCGTCTAGCTATCTATTTATACATACTATATAGTAGAGATATGCCCTTCTATATCTCAGACCTTGGTCTAGTCTTACTAGAACTAACTAGTAATTAGTTTATCTTAGTTACTAATAATAGCCTTAGGCATACTATATTAGCACTTAATCTCTTAATATCAGATCCTTGCTAAACCTATAGTATCTAGTTACTTAGTTATTACTAAGAACTATGCTACTTTAATTATCTAGCATATAACTACTAGAATTATATTATAAGTAACTCTATTATCTTAATAACTCTCTAGTAAGCTAGTTAAGAAGTCTAAAGAAATCTGTTAGAATAGGTATGCTAGTAGTTCTAATATTTATAGTAACCTATATAGCTTATGCTATAGTATGCACGCCCCTTAGCAGCGCGGGCACTTAGCAACGTATTACTATATATTCTCTATTAAATATAGCTAGTAAAATATTCATAAGATTAGCTTAGCTATCTTATTTGCTCCTATATACCCTAATCTAGGCATATTATAGTAATTCTTTAGGATTTTATAGCAGAGGGATCCCTCTTCTAGGATAATAAGTCTTCTTCTAAACTAAAGGATATTATTCTTATTAACTTAGTATCCCTAGTATTCCCTACTATCCTAGCGAACTTTAGCTATAATATCTCTATAGAAGTAGTCTTTAGCCTATAGTCCTCTAACTATCTATTTGAGATCTACGCCTAGTTTTAGTATATAAGCTGTTTTATCCTAAATAAGCTACCTTATTATAGCATATGGGATATACTGCTCTAGTATAATAACCCCAGCTCCCCCTGAGTCCTCTAGCCTATTGCTATTCTCTTGTGGAGCAGTTAGCGTAGCACCTATATATACTTTCATGCAAGTAATAGCGCTAATATACATACTTATATATAATAGCTTATTAGTACCTATTATAGGGTAGTGCTAACTTAAGGGTGAGGATCCCTTAACCTTAGAGCTAGCTCTCGAGTAAGGTTCTTATATACTTCGCTAGATAGCTTAGATATAAGTTCTCGCGATAGCTATAGTTCTTTTAAGCTTCGTAATATGCTAGTAATCTATTTCTAAAAGCTAGCTAATAAGCCTAAGTTTCTTTCTAAGGGTAGAAAGTATATTATCTACCTTAGTATCTTCTACTATATAGTTAGGGTGTTATAATAGTCTACCTGCTAGATTAATAACCCCTAAGTTATGCTAAATTTTAAAGTTAAATACTAGTAAGTACTAAACCTATTATATAAGTCTTCTATAAATATCCCGCGTAGGCATAGCGAGCACTCCTTTTAGCGCTATATAGTCTATAAGTACTATAAATTTCTTAGGGAGTCCTTATAGGTATTATGCTTAGTAATCTAAACTTTTAATAGTAGCAAGGAGTTCCTATTGCCCTATAGCGTAGCGCCTCTCTATATCTAAGAGCTTCCTTAACTAGAAGGCTATTAGGTACTAAACTATATTATACTTCTATAAGAGCATGCTAGATGCTGCTTAAGTAGATATAATAGTCTTAACCCTAGTCTCTAATACTAGGTTATAATATCTTAGTATTAGGGCTTTAGTAAATGCTCTCTAAAGTATCTTAAATAAGGTCTATATCTCACCGATCTAGGCGAAGGCTCCTAACTTTATGCTATTCTAGCTTCCCTTAAGCATACTATTTATAGGGGCTATAATATCAGAATATCTTATAATAAACTTATAGTAGAAGTTATAAAAGCTAAGAAATACTTAGATGTCTCTAAAAGACTTTAGTACTAGCTATTTAGTAACTACTCGGACTCTATCTAGGTCTATCCTAATACTATCTTAGGTAATATAGAACCCTAGAATATCTACTTCTATCTAATAGAAGTCGCACTTCTTTATTTTATAAATAGCTTAGCAGCCCTTAAGTAGCATAGGATAGCATAGAGGTGCTTAGCATATTATTCCCTTATATTTAAGTAGATTAGAATATTATCTAGGTATATAATATAGTAGGTATTTAAAAAGTTAGCAAGTATTTAGTAAATATATGCCTGAAACGTTGCTAGGGTATTTATAAGCCTAAATAGCATTATAGTATACTTAAAGTACTTATATTATATTCTAAATACTATTTTCTACCTATCTGCTTTATTTATTGCAATTTAGTAGTATACCTCGGTTAAGTTAATCTTAGAAATAAACTTTGCTATAGTAAGTCTATCTAGAAGCTTGCTAATTAGTAGTAGAGGATAATAGTTTTTTATGATAATCTTATTTAATCCTCTATAGTCTATATATAGTTATAGGCTTCTATCCTTCTTAGGTATAAATAGCACTAGTGCTCCTATAGAGCTAGTTAAGTATTATATATAGCCTGCTACCTCTATATCCTAAATATACTTAGCGAGTATTTATAATTACTTTAATAATATAGGGTATATAAGTCTAGGGCGGTGCTTATAAGCCTCTTTAACTATAATAAGCTAATCTTCCCTTATTATACTAGTAGATTCGCTAGTAAGGCATGCTATATTATAATTCAGGGGTTTTTTATAAACCTTAGGCGATCGCTTAGCGGGAGCTTAGTTGCTTAACGTAGTAGTAATTAGCTTATGCTAGTTAGCTGTTATAATTATAATCTATTATATTAGCACTTAGCTAGTTGCTTTATCTAGCCCTCTAGCTTAGGCCAGCCTATTAGCCTATCTAGTTTATAGGAAGGGGTCTTATATTCCCTATTTTCCTATATATACTTATCATCTATATAGCGAGCGTTTAGCATAGGTAGCCCGTTCTCCTCGGGATCCCTAGCCTCGCTTAAAATATAGCTTCTTACCTCCCCTTATTAGTGTAAAGGTATCGAGGGGCTAAGAGCCACGGTTAGGTCAAACTAATAGCAGAAGCACCCAAAAGATAGGATCCGTATTATTACGCTACTTTTGCTTGCTTCCTCTAAGATCCTTTATTTCTAGCCTTTAGCGAGTATTTACTAAGTCTTTACTATAAGGGTTCTATACCCTAGACCTATAAGCCTCTCTATCCCTTTAGCCTATAGTAGCTAAAGCATCTCTGGTTTCTCTGGTCTAGGTATCTAGTCCCTTATAATTATCCCCCTTCTAATTATAATAATCCCTACTATAAGATTAGGTATTATAGGTCGGCCCTCTATTATTATCCTTCTTAGCTATCCGGGGTAGGCCCTAGTCCTTTACTTATTGCTATTATTATCTGGCGCGGTATCTATTTGCTAAATATTTGCTAAAAGATAGTAGAGCCCTTAGAGTTATAGATATAATAGCTAGGCTTATAGTCCCGTTCCTTATAGTTCCTCTCCTTTTAGGCCCTTTATGCTCTCTATCCGGGCTATTCTAAAGGGATCCTATTATTTCCTTTCGAATGAGGGCGGTTATCTTTATAATAACTTCGTTTTTATTCTCCTGCTATTCGCCCTTTATTCAGCGAGTACTTTCTTATACTATACCCTTATAATAACTTCGTTTTTTATCCTATTATTTCCTTTTAAAAGAGGGTAGTTATTCTAATAATAGCTTCGTTTTAGTTCTCCCGCTATTCGCTCTTTATCTAGCGAGCACCTTCTTATACTATACCCTTATAATAACTTTATTTTTTATCCTATTATTTCCTTTTGAAAGAGGGTAGTTATCCTAATAGTAGCTTCGTTTTAGTTCTCCCGCTATTCGCTCTTTATCTAGCGAACACCTTCTTATACTATGCCCTTATAATAACTTCGTTTTTTATCCTATTATACCCCTTCTAAATAGGCGCGTTATAAGGCTATTAAGTAGGTCGGATAGCAACTATTATTACTAATTTACTACGTCTATCTCCTAGTAAGTAGCACCTATTATAGTAAGTAACTACTATTCTTTACTATCTGAAGTTATATCTACCTTTGCGATAGTTTAGCGAGGTCTCTTCAGCTATTTATAAAATAATAGCTTTTTCCCGCCCCAGGGTTAGTTCTTTTCCCTCCTTATTATACTATATTATTTAATAACTACTTTTATATTATCCAAGCCCTTTATCGAGACTTTATAGACCCTCCCTATCTTTTAATACTTCTTTAAATATTATAAGCACTAAGAGCCTTATTAGCTAACTCCTCGCTAAGTATAGCCCTACTAAGGCTAAACTTAGTAGTAGTAACTATTAGCATGATTAGGCGGGTAGTAGCGAACCCTGCGTTAGTTGCGCGCTATAGCTCCCTAAGAATACCTAGGTCGTCTGCACCTATCGCTGCGATAGTGATCGTATATGCGAGTTATGCTAGGTTTATAGTATTAAGTGCTATAGGGTGAGTTTAGCAACTATTCGGTAGAGGTATAGGCTAACTATTCCTATTTCTAGATTCCTACTTATTTTATTAGTACTACTTATTTCTATTAGAACTAGGTTAAGTATCGTATCTATATAATTACTACTAGCTAGTATTAATAGCATGAGATCTTCTATATCTTCGTAGCTATAGAATAGGGTTAGGAGCTTCTCTAATACCTCTATAACTAGTTAGTAAACCCTGCTAGTCTTAAGCCTAGTTCTAAGAACTATAAGAACTAGCTCCTCGCTATAGGTATCGAGGAGAGTATAACTTCGTATACCTAGGCATATCTATAGGTTTCGCTCGAGGTAGGTTTTACTTTATAATTAGTCTCGCCCTTTTATTAGTCTAGTATATATTTATAGGTAGCTCGCTAGGCTAAGGATAAGGTTTTAGTTAAGGAGATTATAATATAGCTTAATAATGCTCTCCCTACTTATTTATATAATAAGACCTATATCTTTAAATAGGCTACCTTTCTTAATAAGCTTGCTAATATCCTAATAATATAGCTTTTGAAGAATAATACCTATATATCTACGCTTCCTTCGTAGGAGCCTTTAAAGGTTTAAGGTTCCTGCATACTTTGCAATACTTACTACTAAGCTGCCGTTGCTATCTTTAAAGTTATTAGTAATAGTCCTGCGCCTTAACTAAATTCTCAGAAGAAGGTTAGTAATACTTTAGCAATAGCTTAGTAATACTAGGTTTATAATAGCGAGGAGGATAAGTCCTCTGCTATAGAGGATAGCGACTCTAATAAAGCTATAGAGAGCGATAGTTAGGGTAGTAATAATAGTATTACTAGCGAGAGCTCTGAGGAGGAGAGCGAGGATAATAATAATAATAACGAGGGTGATAATAATAATAATGAGTAGTAGTGCTAGCGGAACTTCGGTGAGAATGCGGTGGACTTTCTTTAGCGTTTCAGCCGTCTTGTAGTTAATTGACTTTTCTTATTGATCTATACTACTTATTATCCTACTTGCGATATAACTTATACTGCTATTTCTTAAATCTAGCGAGGATTCGCAAAGCGTTCGCTAAGTATTCTTCAGGCTCCTAGGTATTATAGTCTACTAGCTAGCCTTTCTACTCAACTAAATATAGGGGGCCCGTTAGCGCTTCCCTCCGTAATATAATATCCTTAACTTCCTATTCCTTAGGGTCTTCTTTAAGGTCTAGGAGCTACCCCTTAGCGAGCTTTTAGCTATATTACGGCTTAAGTAGAGCAATAGAGAAGATATTATACGCTCTGCTATACTTCTCTAGGAGTTATACTCTATAAGTATTAGAGCTTATAACTTCTATAACTAGTATAGGAATAAATCTTAGGGCGAGCTTTTGCTAACCCTTTGCGAAATAGAAGTTCTTTATTAAGAGTCTTATAATATCTCTAATATAGTATAATTACGCTTTTCTTCTAGCGTTTATATTCTTAGCTTATACCTTAGTTATATATCGCTAGGTCTTAGCTATTCTTTAGCAAACCTCTATTAGCTTCTTAAGCTTTTTATTAACCCCTTAAGTCCTGATCTCTATATTTAGCAAGTAGTAGTTAACTATTCGAGGGTAGTATCCTATAAGGGCCTTAAATAGGGATATGCTAATAGTAGCATATTTACTATTATTATATGAAAATTCAGCCTTAACTAGTTATATTGCCTATTAGTTGCGCGAGCCTTCGCTAAACTTTATAAGATATATAGTTAAGGTCTAGTATATTCTTTCGGTCTGACTATCTATCTAGGGATGCTATGTAGTAGAGATATGCCCTTCTATATCTCAGGCCTTAGTCTAGTCTCGCTAGAACTAGCTAGTAATTAGTTTATCTTAGTTACTAATAATAACCTCTAGCGTGCTATATTAGCACTCGATTTCTTAATATAGGATCCTCGCTAAACCCGTAGCATCTAGTTGCTTAGTTATTACTGAGAACCGTGCTACTTTAGTTATCCGATATATAATTACTAGGATTATATTATAAGTAACTCCGTTATCTTAGCGATATTCTAGCAAGCTAGTTAAGAAGTCTAAGGAAATCTATTAGAATAGGTATACTAGTAGTTCTAGTATTTGTAATAGCTTATATAGCTTATGCTATAGTATGCACGCCCCTTAGCAGCATAGGTACTTAGCGACGTATTGCTATATATCCTCTATTAAATATAGCTAATAAAACTTTTATAAGATTAGCTTAGCTATCTTATTTGCTCCTATATACCCTAATCTAGGCGTGTTATAGTAGTTTTTTAAGATTTCATAGCAGAGGGATCCCTCTTCTAGGATAATAAGTCTTCTTCTAAACTAAAGGATATTATTCTTATTAACTCGGTATCCTTAGTATTCCCTAGCATCCTAGCGAACCTTAGCTATAATATCTCTATAGAAGAGGTCTTTAGCTTATAATCTTCTAACTATCTATTCGAGATTTATACCTAGTTATAGTATATAAGCTATTTTATCCTAAATAAGCTCCCTTATTATAGCACGTAGGATATACTATTCTAGTATAATAACCCTAGCTCCCCCTAAGTCCTCTAGCCTATTGCTATTCTCTTATAGAGCAGTCGGCGTAGCACCTGCATATGCTTTTGTGCGGGTAATAGCGCTAATATGCATACTTATACGTAGTAGCTTATTAGTACCTATCGTAGGGTAGTGCTAACTTAAGGGTGAGGATCCCTTAACCTTAGAGCTAGCCCTCTAGCAAGGTTCTTATATGCTTCGCTAGATAGCTCGGGTATAAGTTCTTGCAACCGCTATAGTTCTTTTAAGCTTCGTAATATGCTAGTAATCTATTTCTAAAAGCTAGCTAATAAGCCTAAGTTTCTTTCTAAGGATAGGAAGTATATTATCTACCTTAGTATCTTCTACTATATAGTTAGGGTGTCGTAATAGTCTATCTACTAGATTAATAACCCCTAACCTATGCTAGATTTCAAAGTTAAATACTAATAAGTAGTAGACCTATTGTGCGAGTCTTTTATAAATATCCTATATAGGCATAGCGAGTACTCCTTTTAGCGCTATATAGTCTATAAGTACTACGAATTTCTCGGGGAGTCCTTATAAGTACTACGTCTAGTAATCTAAACTTTCTATAATAGCAAGGAGTTCCTATTGCCCTATAGCCTAGCGCCTCTCTATATCTAAAAGCTTCCTTAACTAGAAGGCTACTAGGTGCTAAACTATGCTATACTTCTGCGAAAGCATACTAGATACTACCTAAGTAGAAATATTAGTCTTAACCCTAGTTTCTAACGTTAGGTTATAGTATCTTAGCATTAGGGCTTTAGCAAATGCTCTCCGAAGTATCTCAAATATAGTCTATATCTCCCCTATCTAGGCGAAGGCTCCCGACTTCGTGCTATTCTAGCTTCTCTTAAGTATGCTAGTTATAGGGGCTATAATATGAGAATATCTTATAATAAACTTATAGTAAAACTTATAGAAACTAAGGAATACTTAGATATCTCTAAAAGACTTTAGCACTAGCTATTTAGTAACCGCTTAGACTCTATCTAGGTCTATCCTAATACTATCTTAGGTAATGCGGAACCCTAGAAAATCTACTTCTATCTAGTAGAAGTCGCACTTCTTTAGTTTTATAAATAGCTTAGCAGCCCTTAGGTAGCATAGGATAGCATAGAGGTCCTTAGTATGCTATTCCCTTATATCTAAGTAGATTAGAATATTATCTAGGTATATAATATAGCAGGTATCTAGAAGGTTAGCGAGTATTTAGTAAATATACGCCTAAAAAGTTACTAGGGTATTTATAAGCCTAAATAGTATTATAGTATACTCGAAGTACCTATATCGCGTTTTAAATGCTATTTTCTACCTATTTGTTTTATTAATTGCAATTTAGTAGTATACCTCGCTTAAGTTAATCTTCGAAATAAACTTCGCTCTAGCGAGCCTATCTAGAAGCTTGCTAATTAGTAGTAGAGGATAACGGTTCTTTACCATGATTTTATTTAATCCCCTATAGTCTATATATAGTTATAGGCTTCTATCCTTCTTAAGTATGAATAGCACTAGTGCTCCTATAGAGCTAGTTAAGCGGTATATATAGCCTGCTGCCTCTATATCCTAGATATACTTAGCGAGCGTTTATAACTACTCTGCTAATATAGGGTATATCGGTCTATATAGGGGTTCCTTACTAGGTTTTAGTTTAATATAGTATACTACTCCTCTTAGCCTTAGAACCTTCTTTATACTCTCTTTATTAAAAATATTAGTAAAGTCTTAAAGTTCCCTAGGAATCTTCTTCTCCTGCTTATTATCTAGCGAATCTTTACCTAAGGTCTCTATATCCTTATTATTAGAGCTTATAATATCTATTAGATATATAATATAAGCTTATTAGCTATTCTCTATAATCTCTTAGATAATTACCTCTAGCTTAGTAAGTAAGAGGGGTTTATATAACTAGGTATATATATAAGTATCTATATAAATACCTTCCTATCCTATAGAGTTATTAGATAGAAGGATATCTCCTGCTCCTTTAGGGTAAGGGCTTATAATAAAAGCCTAGCAAATCTTCTATAGATAACCCTAACTATCTATAAGGAAGAGTATAAGCTAATAGACCTTGCCTATAGGCGTAGGCCTTCCTTAGAAATCTATTAATTCAGGGGCTATAATACTAATAGCCTCCTTTAGTTAGAGCCTCTCAATAAGGTCTTCTTATATAACGTCTACTACTATATAAGTATCTATATTAACCTCTAGTTTAACTTTGCTAGACGCTCGGAGCGCTAATACCTATCTCTTAATAGTCTATCCTACTAGAACCGAGGTGATTTCTAGCGTAGTACCCCTCGGGGTTATATCTATACCTACTTATTTCCTAAGTCTTTAGTATTAGTTACGCTAGGTATTGCAATTGCGCTTATCCTGCCCCGCCTTAGGTTTAGGTTCTAATTACTACCTATTAGCTATGCACGGGGTTCGGTATAGTTAGGAGAGATATAGCTATACTTCTTATAGTTATAGGATTAGGGTCCCTAGGAGTCAGTAGACGTACTACTAGCGCTAGGCGTTATATAAGTATCTGCTAAGCGGTTATTCCAGGATAGGGTCTCTAGGTAGCGATCCCTTAAGTCTATTAACCTAGGGGGTTATAAGCCGCTCTTATAAGGGCGGTCTAGAGAGCCTAAGTATAGTTGCTTATACAACTCGGAATAGCTAGCGGACGTTCCCCTATATCTCCCTTCTATAATCTCCTATAATCTCCTATAATCTCTATATATATAGGGCGATAGTATATATATTAGTATAGTTAATATCCTACTTAAAGAGTTTATCCTTTAGGGTCCTAATAAAGCCCTAAAAGAAGGCGTGCACCTTTATATTGCTAGTGCTTAGCTCGCTAAGTGCTCGGTTAATAGACTCCTATCGAGCTTAATATATAATTAGTTTCTTATTATCCTTCTAGCGGCACTATCTTAGAGTATTATAATAGTTCTATTCTTAGAGCTCGGGTGCAATATGCTACCCTCTTATAAAAATTCTAAAGTCTTCTTATTTAGGGTCTATCTAGTTCCCCGACTTATCTATAAGCATTTGCTAATAATTCTGCTATTCTATTTATAGGGTATGCTCTATTATACTCAAAGCCTACTAGATATACTAGCTATTAGAGCAGCTAGGGCGGTGCTTATAAGCCTCTTTAACTATAATAAGCTAATCTTCCCTTATTATACTAGTATATTCGCTAGTAAGGCGCGCTATATTATAATTCGGGGGTTTTTTATAAACCTTAGGCGATCGCTCAGCAGGAGCTCGGTTGCTTAATATAATAGTAATTAGCTCCTATTAGTTAGCTATTATAGTTATAATCTATTATATTAGCACTTAGCTAGTTGCTTTATCTAGCCCTCTAGCTTAAGCTAGCCCGTTAGCTATAGCTATAGACGTCTAGCCCGTTAGCCCATCCGGTTTATAAGAAGGGGTCTTATATACCCTATTCTCCTATATACGCTTAGTATCTATATAGCGAGCATTTAGCATAAGTAGCCTATTCTCTTCGGGGCCCCTAGCCTCGCTTAAAGCATAGCTTCTTACCTCCCCTCGTTAGCTTATATTATCCTCCGATCGCTCGCTAGGATTAGCTTCCTTATAAAGGTTTATATAAGCTATTTCACTCCGCTCTTAGCGAATATTAAACGTAGGTTCTTTAGCCTAATTAGTAGGCGTTGCTCAGGTGCGTAATACTATTATTATTACTAACCTTCCTAAAGCAGGGTAGAAGCAAAAGAATTATAAAGGTATTAAGGGGCTAAGAGCTATAGTTAAGTTAAACTAATAGCAGAAGCACCTAAAAGTTAGGATCTATATTATTATACTACTTTTGCTTGCTTCCTCTAAGATCCTTTATTTCTAGCCTTTAGTAAGTATTTGCTAAGTCTTTGCTATAAGTATTCTATGCCCTAGACCTATAGGCCTCTCTATCCCTTCAGCCTATAGTAGCTGAAGCGTATCCGGTTTCTCCGGTCTGGGTATCCAGTCCCTTACAATTAGCTCGTATTATCCTTTAATTACTCGCTAGGGTTAGCTTCCTTATATAAGTTCCCATAGGCTATTTCGCTCTGCTCTTAGCAAATATTAAGCATAGGTTCTTTAACCTGATTAGTAGGCGTTGCTTAGGTGCGTAGTGCTATTATTATTACTAACCTTCCTAAAGTAAGGTAGAAGTAAAAGAATTATAAAGGTATTGAAAGGGTTATAAGCTATAGTTAGGTTAAACTAATATCAGAAGCACCTAAAAGGTAGGATTAGTATTATTATACTACTTTTGCTTGCTTCTTCTAAGATCTTTTATTTCTAGCCTTTAGCGAGTATTTACTAAGTCTTTGCTATAAGGGTTCTATACCCTAGACCTATAGGCCTCTCTATCCTTTTAGCCTATGCTAGCCGAGGTATCTCCAGCTTCTCCGGTCTGGGTGTCCAGTCCCTTACATAAACGTTAGCCTCCTCTAGCTATTAATATTATACTTACTAATTTGAACCTTAGCCCTTATATCAAGTAGGAAGCTTTAAAGCTAGTAGGTAATTATATAATATATAGCTTTATATATTATATCCTTCCTTATAGTCTCTAGCTATAGTACTTATAGTTTAGAATTATTATTAAAGACTATATTATCTAGAATATTAATATAACCCTTTTAACTTCTCCTTACTAGGGGGCTAGCTATAGAGTCCCTATAAGGGTAAGTATAGTCTAGTATTAGCTATAAGACCCTGCCCTATTTCTACGTATTATTCTACTCTTGTAGTATATCCTATTCTCTCTAAGAGAGGGTATTAGGAGCTACTACTTCCCTATTAGGGTAGTACTTAATAGTTAAGCTATACTCAGACAGTTCTTTTACTTACTAGCTCAAGTACTTTATAGAATACTACTTCTTTATAAAGTATTTAAGCCCCTAGTAGTCTATTAATATCTTAAAGGAGGTTATATTATATAGCTCTACTCTTTATATATATAAGTAATAAAAGACAATTAGAAGCTCTTTATTATAAATAGGGTAATTATACTTCATAAGTAAGAGCTTCTGTAAGTTAAAAGATATAAGGCGCTAGGTACCCTCTAGGTTAACCTAGGAGAGCACTCCTCTTAATATAAATCCTAAATAATTAGTTTTAATAATAATCTCATTTTCTAAGTTAAACTAATAGAGTATTACCTAGGTATTAAAGCGCTACTTAAGCCATAAGAAAGCTTATTCTTAGTTATCTTCTTATTAGAATATTATATTCTTCTTAATAAGTAGTATAAGTAGTTTCATAACATCTCTATACTTTAGTATAAATATATTATAATACTTTATAAACCCTGAGAAACTCTAGACCCCTTTTAGAGAGGTAAGAGATAGCTACTTAATAATTACATAGACTTTCTTAAGGTTATAAGAGAAACCCTCTCTCATAGTTATAATAAACCTTAAATACTGAACGCTTTTTATTAAGAACTTATCCTTTATAGAGTTAAGGTTTAGCTTAATATCTACTAACTTCTAGAGGACCTCCTAAACCTTTTTCTTATAGTCTTCCTCTATTCTATTAGAGTAGATTAATATATTATTTATATAAGTTATAATAATGTTATTAAAGAAGTCTTATAAAGTAATTATCAATATATTACTAGAGGCTAGTAGGGGTATTAATTAGGCTAAATATATAAATTATCTATTTAATTATTCTATACTAAGTATAGAATCCAGTTCTCTCTTAATACCCCTTTATTACTCTTAATTTATAGAAAGCTATTATTATATCTAACTTAGTATACTACTTAGCTATACTTATTTAATATAATATCTTAGAGATTAATAAGAGGCGGTAGTAGTCTTTCTTCATAATTATATTAAGAGCTCTATAATTAATATAGAAGTAAGTCCCCCTACTTAGCTTCCTTATAAAGAGTATTAATACCCTAGCTAATAAGCTACTAGCTTTAATAAACCCCTTATCTAGGAGGTCTTATAGGGTCTTTTTTAATACTAGTAATTCTTCTCTTAATATACTATAGAGGGGGCCCTAAGGGAGTAATAGCTCCCTTCTATTTAGTTTTAATATAAAGTTAATTTAGTAACTTACTCTAAGTTACTTAGGGGGTAATAAGTAAGCCTTATTAGAGTTAAAGAGGTTAGGGAATTCTTTTACTACTTAGCTTAGTAAATAGTATTATTAATCCTCCTTTAGCGTTAGGTTTAAAGCTTTCTCAATATCTACTAAGCTAATAACTTTTACTAATATCTCTATAATACCCTCTTAATACTTACCTTATTATCTCGCTAGGTATTAGTAGATTATAGAGAATAAGAGTATATTAAGGAACCTTATAGCCCTTATTTCCTATATATGTGTGAGGGGCTAGCCCGGGGTTTGTTCAACTTAGGGGTGCCTTAAGTATAGTAATCTAAGCTCAGGAAGGGAAGTTTTCTAAGAAGTTCCCTATGCAATAGAAAAGCGGATATAGGGCGAACGTTAAGCGAGAGCAGTCGTTAAGGGCAGAATTCTTAGG
Source organism: Colletotrichum sansevieriae (assembly GCA_026260285.1). NCBI lineage: Eukaryota > Fungi > Ascomycota > Sordariomycetes > Glomerellales > Glomerellaceae > Colletotrichum > Colletotrichum sansevieriae. The sequence goes on along the minus strand of JAOQIF010000749.1, from coordinate 69 downwards.
GTCTATAGCACCGCCTAGACGCTAGTAGTAGCATAGCCTGTAATACGTGGGGGGGGGGGGGGGGGGGGG